>BLBF01000077.1:676033-723747 GCA_015471245.1 Laticauda colubrina | reverse complement strand
ACACACACACACACACACACACACACACACACACACACACACACACAGGGTGATCACTGGCAGAGGTCCTGCCAGCTTTTCAGGGCCTTCCAATTAGCGGGAGGGTCCACTCCACCCCTGTTGTGTTCGTTTGCAGTCTATGTCACTGAACCCACCAATTCCTTTGGATGCAAAGACAGATGCGAAATCGGATAGGAGCTCCTCCACTTTTTTTTTCCTCATCTGTTCAGATTTCTCCTTCTGAAAGAAGCTGGGAGTCCACCAGCCCTTTTGTTGACATTTTTGGAGAAACTCCTCTTGATGCATTTTGCCATTGTGATTGATCTCTTGCTTCCTTTCTGAGTTGAGAAGACTTTAAAGACTTTTCTTCCATTGACAGCAAGTACATTCTGGAATCTCAGTTCCTTTGTAAGCTACCTGTTTAACTTCTTTAGATGCCTCCTGGTTTTCTTCCCTACTGGATTGCATTCTTGTAATACATCTTTTCAGAAATCCCAGCTGACTAAAACATCTTTGCCTTTAAAGATTTATTCCCACTTGAACACAACCATCTGAATGCATCTTATTACATTGTTTTTCACTTGTGTATCAGTATATTGTTGTTTCACGATTGTATTCTACTATACTATTTCAAACTTATACTGTTTCAAGCTTGGTATCAATACCTGTGCAAATCCTGAAAAAATAATCAAGAGGTAGTGGGTTCGTGAACACTTAGATGTCAACAAGGTAATTACTAGACATCAGCATGGGTTTATGAAAAACAGATCATGTCAAACATACCTTATTGCCTTTTTTGATATGGTGACTTATTTCAGGGAAATGCTGTGGACATAGTTTATTTAAGACTTCAATAAGACATTTGATAAGATAGACCACAGCCTACTTCTTGGGATAGTGTGTGGGATAGACAGTACCATCACAGGTGGATTTGCAATTGCCTGGCCAACTGCACTCATCATTATAATCCTTAATGGAACTACATCTACACGAAGGGAAGCATGCAATGGCGTACCTCAGGTTCTTGGGCCCAGTCCTCTTCAGCATCTTTATAAGCGATTTAGATGAAAAGGTAGAAGGAGAACTCACCACATTTGGGGACAAAAACCAAGCTGGGGGGGAATTGCTAACATAAGCTCAAGATTAAGAAGGATCTTACCAGACTTGGGCACTGGGCCTTCACAACAAGATGCAGTTCAGTGGTGAGAAAATTAAAGTTTTACACTTAGGCAAGACAAACCCAATGCACAGATATAGAATAGATGGTGCTTGGCTCAACAGCAATAACTACAAGAGGGATCTTGAAGTCTTAATGGACAACCACTTCAATGTGAGCCAGCCATGTGCTTGCAGCTGCCAAAAAAGCCAGCACAGTCCTAGGCTGCATTAACAGAGGGATAGCATTAAGATCACAGAAAATGATAGTACTGCTCTGTAGTATCACTTTCTGTACTGTACTCTGCAGTAGTGAGGCCACATTTGGAACATCATGCCCACTTCTGGACGAAGATATCCAGGGTCCTCTTCAACCCTGTGATTCTAAGCCTTGGAGTTACATTTTATGTGCTCTCCCAGTGTTTTGGGGAGGCATGAGCAGAGAGGTGGCCAATGGGACTGACCAGAACCTGGAGGGAGGATCCCCTCTTCATCCATCTGAAAAACCACAAAGTACTTCTGAAGCCCTTTCCATGACCTCCAGCATTTTGGAGGGTGAAGCGCATGAGGTTTCAGTGTCTTGTGATTGTGCCAGAATAAGGATAAAAACGCTGCTTCAACAGCAGCCTGTCTGTACTGTATGTTGTGGGGTGTTGTCTTGGTTTGGGGGACTTTGAATCAATCTTGACTCCTGGCGACTGCAAGGCAAGATTTTCAGAGGAGGTTCTGTCCTTTCTGGCCTAATGTTGCCCAGCTGCTCCATGCCCAAGGGAGGACTAGAACTCACAATCTCCAGGTTTCTAGCCTAATGCCTTAACCACTACATTGAAGTGGCTTTCTTTGTGTGAATTTACTAAGATTTATATGCCCCTCTGATCGGTGGCAATTCAGGGTGGCTTACAAACCCTTTCCAGCAAGAGAGTGAAAAGCAGTACATTAAAACAACCACCAAAAAAGCCCAATCCAAAGAAAACAAAAATGAAGCTGCAATATAGTCTGTGCCAAAGGAACAAACAAAAATAGCAAATCGTACAGCACACAAAGGTCTGTCCCAAGGACTTGTGAGAGGCAAGTCCTAATGGTGCTTCGGAATGTGAACAGGAAGGAGAAGCAGCCGGGGGTGGCTGGGAAATGCTCTTGGAAGAGGGGGGAAGCCCTCCCTACGAAGGCTTGAGCCTCTGATCGGCAGGACTCAGACAGCCCACAGAAACAGGGAGCAAACCCTACATTCCCTCCCACCCGGCTGGGGAAGGAATCCTCTGCAAGTCCTGTGAGCACCCAGGACGCCACAACAAGCCCCCTGCTAATATTGCCTCCCCGCCAGCATGCCGCAATTGGGGTCAGTTGCCAAAAGCTCCAGAGGGCTGCAGCGAGCCCCACGGAGAGACGGCTGTGAGTCCAATTTGCTAGTCGGTTCCCACACTCCTGAGCATGACTCTCCTCCTCCAAAGTCTCCATAGCTTATAGTGTTCTTGAATTTTGGAGAAGGTTGTGAAAGGAAAACTTTTTTTGCACTCCCTTCCATGAATTCCGGGTCAACCTGAACTGGGGTCACAAACTGTGTTTTTCCTCCCTCGGTTGTCCCATTCTTGTCAAATCACTGATAGAGCAACAACTGAAGCAAAAAACATTTCCATTTCAACAAATGTGGTTTCTCCCCCGAACCCCAAAAACTTTAACCTTAGACTGCCTACTATTGACCTCACCCCTTTCCTAAGAGGCCTGTACGGGGCATGCATAAGCGCACCAACGTGCCTACCGTCCCTGTCCTATGGTTTCTTTTATTTTTCTTATATGTATCCATGTATTAATAACTATGCTTTTACTGATACCTATTATCTTGTAAGCAATTGACAAATTTCAATCAATCAATCAATCAATCAATCAAAATGACCTCTTCTGAAGCCAATCATATACATTTTAAATATCAAGTCAGGATTCACACCCAACCACTTTGGTCTTTTTGGGGGGGTTGTCTGTAAAGCATTACAGAGGTAATTTTTGACCAGCGGTGGGAGATTGAGTGTTCAAGCTGTGCAGCTACTCTCAATCTCTGCATGATCTGTGTGACACGTGTGAGTGTGAGGGAAAGTTTCTAGCAAGGGATGAGCTGCACTGCATTGAACATTCTTAGAAAATGACTTGGCTTATGCAAAGGGCTTTAAATTAAAATCAGAGGTGTTGAAGGCCAAGTTTTAGAACTTAATCCCAAACATAAACCCAAGACAATGAATCAAGTGTCAAAAAGAAGGGGACCTCAGATAGAAAACAGAAGAAACAGGAAGCAAATGTAGGGCCATTCCAAGAGGACTCCAAAGCCTAAATACCAACACTTGAAGTATGAAAAACAAACAGGGTGACCTTCAAGGTCTAGTTAGATGACGGCATGTACAGGCTATTACCAAAACTTGATGGGATGAAACCCAGGACTGGAATGTTACGGGTAGAGAGATTTAAATTTTTCAGAAGAAATAGATATAACAAGTTGCATTAACAGAGGGATACAATCAAGATCAAGTGAGGTACTAATACCACTCTATAAAATCTTAGGAAGGCTACACCTAGAATACCACATCCAGTTTTGGTCACCACACTATAAAAATATATTGAGACCCTTGAAAAAATGCAACCAGGATGATTTGGGGACTAGAGACATACAATGTCCAGCAGGAACTGGGCATGACTAGTATAGTAAAGAGAAGGACTAGGGGAGACAGGATAGCAGTCTTCCAATATTTGAGGGGCTGCCACAGAGAGGAGGAAGGGGTCAAGCTATTCTCCGAAGGAAATAGCAAAGGAAAGGAAGAAAGAAGACAAGAGAGAGAGAGAACAAAAGGAAAGAAAGAAAGGCATCTGAGCAAACCATGGATGGACAGAAGACATGTCTAGTTTAAGGAAAAGAAGGATGGGGTGACATGATAGCAGTCTTCCAATATCTCAGGGCTTGCCACAAAGAAGAGGTGTAAAAAAAGAGGTTGAGACTCTGGAAAGCATGCAGAGAAGAGCAACCAGGATGATGAGAAGTCTGGAGGATAAAACATATGAAGAACAGTTGCAGGAACTGGGCCTGGCTGGTCGAGTGAAGAGAAGGACCAGGGGAGACAGGAGAGCAGCTTTCCAGTATTTGAGGGGCTGCCACAGAGGAGGAAGGGGGTCAAGCTATTCTCCAAAGCACCCCAAGGCCAGACAAGGAATAAAGGATGGAAACTGATCAAGGACAGATTCAACCTAGAAAGACGGAAAAATTTTCTGACAGTGAGAATGATCAACTCATGGAACAGAAGTTGCCTTCAGAGATTGTGGGAGCTTCATCACTGGAGGCTTTCAAGAAGAGCCATCTGTCAGAAATGCTGTAGGGTCTCTTGCTTGGGTGGAAGGTTGGACTAGATGACCTACACAGTCCCTTTCAACTCTGTTAATCTGTTATACGTAAGGAAACAACATTGACATGGGTGTGTACCACAAGCAACCCTGACAAGCAGAGAGGTGATTTTTTTGCTTATCATTTAGCTAAGGTGCACAGGAAACATACAGTAGAAATGGGGGACTTTTTAAGTCCTCAGACATCAAGTGAGAGAGAAACTCCGTAATATGGCAGAGATAATCCTACTTTATACTGCACTGGAGAGACCTCACTTGAATGCTGCATCCAGAGCTGGTCACCACAATACAGAAAATATGTTGGGACCCTGGAAAGAGTGCAGAGAAGAGCCAAAAAGATAACAAAGAGCCTGGAATCTAACACAGTCTAACTGAGAGGGACTGGGCTAGTGGGGGTGATACGATAGCAGTTTTCCAGTACTTGAGGGGCTCTCACAGAGAAGAGAGCAGGGGCGGGATTCTCCCAGTTTGGACCAGTTCAGGCGAACCCCTTGTTCCGATGATCAGCTGGCTCTGAATCGGTTTGCTACGATGAACCTTTGTCCCCCCGTCCCCCCTGCTCTTCCCTGTGTTTTATTCCCTTTGTTTAGAGCATGGCTGATTCACGGGGCAGAGCAGTTTGCCACACCTCAGCTGTTTTAATCACAGGGGCTGCAGTTGAAGGTATTAGAGGCTCTTTTAAATGCAGAGTGTGCGTGTGGAGCGTGCATTTTTATACTAGTTGTTACACCAGTTGAATTGCATCACTGGAAGAGAAGGTTGGCCTATTCTCCAAAGCACCCGAGGGCAGGACAAGAAGCAACTGGTGGAAGATTATCAAAAGGAGATCTGGTAGCTGAGTAATGGCAGCTGAACTTCTTTTTCTTTCTTGGCTTGAAACATTTCACAGCTTATCCAGGTACAATCAAAGACAGATCTAACTGAGAATTAAGGATAAATTTAAGTGAGAAAAATTAATCTGTGGCATTGGTTGCCTTCAGAAGTTGTGGCTTCTCCATCACTGGAAGTTTTATTTTATTTATTTATTTATTTGATTTGATTTGTCAATTGCTTACAAGATAATAGGTATAAGTAAAAACATAGTTATGAATACATGGATGCATATAGGAAAAAGAAAAGAAACAATAGGACAGGGACGGTAGGCATGTTGGTGTGTTTATGCACGCTCCCTACAGGCCTTAGGAAAGGGGTGAGGTCAATAGGAGACAGTCTAAGGTTAAAGTTTTGGGGGTTTGGGGAAGAAACCATGGATTTAGGTAGAGTATTCCAAACACTGACCACTGTTGCTGAAGTCGTATTTTCTGCAGTCAAGTTTGGTGTGGTTAACCTTGAGTTTGTATCTATTGTTTGCTCTTGTGTTGTTATGGTTGAAGCTGAAGTATTCATCGACAGGTAGGACATTGCAATGTATGATTTTATATACCATACTTAGATCGGACCGAAGGCGGCATGGTTTTAGGTTTTCTAGGTCTAGAGTTTGAAGTCTGATGGCATAAGGTATTCTACAATGAGTAGAGGAGTGGAGAACTCTCCTTGTGAAATATTTCTGGGCCACACAATTAACACAATTAACTGTGTTAATATCAGATACGTAATGTGGGTTCCAGTCTGATGAACTGTATTCAAGTATTGGTCCAGCAAATGTTTTGTATGCTCTAGTTAGTAGTGTGACATTACCAGAGAAAAAGCTACGTTGGATTAGGTTAACAACTCTTAATGCCTTTTTGGCTATGTGGTTACAATGGGCTCTAGCACTTAGGTCTTTTGAGATGAGTACTCCAAGATCTTTGACAGAGTTTGGATCATCAACAAGGTCTTGACCATTCAGCCTGTATTTTATTTTCTGATTTTTTTTTGCCAATATGTAGAACAGAGCATTTATTTGTTGAGATTTGAAGTTGCCATTTGTTTGACCATTCTGATACATAGTCGAGGTCTTTTTGAAGGGTAGCAGTATTGTCTGCGGTGTTGAATAGCTTTACATCATCAGTGAAGAGAACACAGTTGCTCTTGATATGATCAGAGAGATCATGTATGTAGAGTATGAAGAGAGTTGGTCCTAGAACTGCCTTGGGGGACACCACTGTTGACAGGTATAGAATTTGATTGGACACTCCCAATTTTGACCATTTGTTGTCTGTTTGACAGGAATGCTTCTATCCAGTTATGCAGGTGTCCGGAGATACCATAACATTTTAGTTTTAGGAATAGTTTGTCGTGTACCACTAAATCAAAGGCTTTACAGAAGTCTATGTAGATTGCATCTATTGCTTTGCCCTTTTCAAGAAGAGGCTGGACAGCCACTTGTCTAGAATGGTATCTGGTCAAGCAAAGACCAGAAGTGTTTCTACGTTCCTCCCATCCTTGTTATTCTGTGTTCTATTTCCTCTCTCCCTTTATGATAAGAACTCAGGTGTGGATGTTACATCATCTTCTGAATAAGTTCCCTAGAAAAGAGGGGATAGAATCACAACAGTGGTTTCTAAAATTGCTGGCATGGCACATGGAATCTGAACACAGTTGCTCCTTGTCCTAAACCTGCTGGTCCTCTCTTTGGCCCAGTTGTGACAGTCCTGTAGAAGACCAGGTCTGCATCCTGGAGTCCTCTTTGGTCAGGCAGAGGTGCAAAGTGCAGCTGCCTAAGAGCTGGTTCAGGTACTGACTCAGTGGCTGTGATGGCAGCTTAGGACCACCAAAAAAGCCATGTCAACAGCAGGAAAGCTTTGTTTTGCCTCAATAGCATAACAACCTGTTTGATAGCCTGTTTTCATTCAGCTTAGTTGTTACAAGAGAATGAACTCATCACAAACAACAGGTTGATTCAAGTTAACCAACATGTTTATGCAGGCAGAGATTTGGAAAATGAGAGCAAAGTTATCCTCTACAACATCTACATGAGGTTTCTGGGTGAGGTTATTCACTGGCATGGGATTAGGTATCATCCACATGCAGAGGATGCCCTGTTGCATGTCTGCAGTTGAGCTTCTGTCTTGGGGACTGGAGGCTGTGACCTCTGGATGGAACAGCACAAGCTCAGGCTGCACATCGCTTGAGTGGCTGTGGATGGATTCCTAGCCCCTCCATTTTTGGGGATCTTTCAACTTCTCTTCTTGATGGAATTCTACATCCCCAGATGCAACAGACATGTAATTTGGGGCTCATCTCAAAGTCTTGGCTGAAGAGTAGGTGGCATATATGGCCAGACCGTGCAATAATGATACACCTCCTCAATTTGGGAGGTGCTACTCATGGCTATTCATGGTTGGCCTATTGCAATACATCCTACAGGGACGAGTTCAGAAGTACAGAGGGTCCAGAATATGGCGGCAGTTCTGGGTGGCTCTTGCTTGACCTGGAGAACAACACTGCTCTGTAAGCTACACTGGCTGCTAGTAAGCTTTTGGGTGCTAATCCCCTTCAAAGAGTTTCATGCCTCAAGCCCATTTATATGAAGGATTGCTCCTCTGCAGTTTTGTTGGCCTGTCCTATTCAGTCTTGCACAGTGCACATCATTTTGTGGGATTCCAAGATCTGCATTCTGGGGGTTGCAGCTGCCCTGTGGGAGAAGTGCATCCTGAAGCCTCCACAGCCCCAAAGCAGCTTCATTTAGGGAAGCCCTTCAAATGGAGGTCTGTCAACAAGGCAGAATCGCTCTATGACTCCGCAGTGACACTGGGATTCCATTCCACTCGTTTGTGTTTCTTTCTCTGACTTAGCAATATATATTCATTTGTTGCTCTTGTTCTTCTTATTATTTTCTGCCCTTGTTTCTGTTGTTCTAATGTGCTCTGTTGCCTAGAGTGACTTGTATGATTGAGGCAGCACAGAATTCAACCAATCAAACTCATATGCAGGAAGGGTAAAGCATCTGTGAAAAGCATGGATTGGGCTCCTTCCAAGTCCGTCATTCCGTTCTGCTTGTTCAGCCTCCTGGGTTTTCTGGAAAGGGAGGCTCCTGCTTTGCAGGGAGTGGGAAAGAGCTGCCCTTTGCCTCCTGGCTGGACTGCCCCACCCATTCCCTCTTTCTCAGCATCTTCCCTGACCTTCTTTGAAGCTGCCCAGAGGGCGAGAACTTACAGCTTGAGAAGATTTCGCTCTCTGCTCTGCTTCCTTCAGAAACTTTCTTAGGTTAGGGGGCCAAATATTATAGTACTTACTACACTGCATTTTTGAAATATTTCTATTCTGTTCTATTTTGTAACATCAAGAAACAAGACTTGATCTTTTCATCCACTAATCTTTCAGTACTTCATCACAAAGAGAAAATATTGTGGTGCCTTAAAGAAGACAGAAGGGCCTCCTCGCATGGGGGCCGTCTGCTTAGCAGGTCAAGTTCAACAGATAGCTCTCTCTTGATCACGTAGATGGAGGGTGTCTTCGATACAGATTAACAGAGTTGAAAGGGACTTTGTAGGTCATCTAGTCCAACCCCCCCACCCAAGCAGGAGAACCTACTACACCATTTCTGACTGATGTCAGTCCAGTCTCTTCTTGAAAGCCTCCAGTGATGAATCTCCCACAACTTCCAAAGGCAACTTCTGTTCCATGGGTTGATTGCTCTCCCAGTCAGAAAGTTTCTCTTATTTCTAGGCTGATGCAAAGAATAAGTTAAGCAGCTCTGCTTTCTCTCTTCTGCCTGTCTTGTAGAAGTGGTTCTGCAAAACCTTGGAGCCGGATGAGGTAAAGATTCCTAATAAATGAAAACAAATTCAGAGTCTCTTGGGTCAAACTCTCCTGAACAGGTTCCTAGGATTCTTCTGGTTGAATTTGATACAGCAAGCTTGAAGCTGGGGAGGGGCTGGGATCAACTCAGGTGGCCATTGGGGAAATGGGGGTGGGGTGGGGCAGCTGACAGATTCCAGGAGGAGCCTACAGATGGGGGAGGCAGGTCAGCCCAGCCAGGAATCGTCCCCGTACTACTGTCCTGCCCGTGGTTTATGCCAGTCAGTATCCCTCTTAGTTTTGGGCCCTGAGAGCTTTGGTCCTTGCTTCGCCCGCCCCTCCCCACAGCCTCCAGGATCATCCAGTGAATTGGACCAACCTCATTCCAGAAGCAGCAAACTCTGTGCCCCGTGGCCACCCACGTGCATGGGAAGCACAACCCATGCCACCATGAAATTGGTTTTACTGGTGAGGTTTTATTGATTATTGTCTTTTATGTTACTATTGTAAACAGGCACCTGACATGCAGCCTGGCAGGAACCCAGCGCATCAAAAAATCTACTGAAAACAAACTAAGGTTGCATTTGTCTATTTTTGCAGCCACATTGCAAATTCAGTTTGAGGTCAGTTCCCATGCCTAGAACTTTTTCACAAGGACACATGGTGCTCCACTTACAACTGTAATGGAGCCCAGAATTTCCATCATAAATCACAAGGCCAAAGCACCCACATCACCATTTTGCAGCAATTAAGTGAATGTTGTGGCTATAAAGCAAGTCATTCTTATGAGTGTTTTTTTTTTTTTTGTAAGACATCAGTGTCAATTTCTGGAAACTGGAAAAAAGTCATTAAGTCACAGTCATGGGACTATGGAATGGTGCAACCTGAAATAAAAGTAAGCCAGGTGCCTGAAGTGCAGTCATGTGACCTGGCCATAAGGAAGTTGGAAGGAGCTGTTATTTAGGGACTGTGAGTCCCTAAGTCATTAAGTAAGGGCTACCTGTGCCATTGCCATGTGGGGCTCCTTCTGTGCAGGTGATTTCCTTTTCCTAGATGAAGAACCTTGCATAATTTTGCTTAGCAAGTACCTTCCTGCCATTTCCAGCTCTTTTCTCTAAGGATGACTCTGAGTGCAGATTCTGCTTTCAGGAGACAGAAACAGGCGGAGCAAACAGGAGCTGCCTGGGGAATTCCAAAGGAGGAAGAGGGGGCAGAAGTCTGCAGGTGAACTAAGGATCGCTTACCTGTGAAAGGAAAAGATCGCCTCCAAATAAGTGCTGACTGTGAGGACCAGAATGCCTGTTTCCGGCGGACTAAGCAGAGACCCCAGGAGAATCAGGCAGGCAGGTTCTGGGCAGGGGGCTGAGGTCGTGGCATGAGGAGAGGAGGAGCCCAGGCAGCACTTGGTCAAGAACCTCTGGTGGAAGGATTTCAGGGGGAATCCAGCCCGTTTCTCCTCAGCCAACAAATATATATTTCACATAGTCCAGGAACAAAGAACCAGTTAACCCTTTAAGTGATCCCTGAAGAGTCTTAAATTGTATAGGGTCTCCTGCTTTACAGGACCTGGGCCTGGCTCGTCTAGGGAAGAGAAGGACCAGGGGAGACAGGAGAGCAGGCTTCCAATACTTGAGGGGCTGCCCCAGAGAGGAGGAAGGGGTCAAGCTATTCTCCAAGACACCCGAAGGCCAGACAAGGAATAATGGATGGAAACCGATCCAGGAGAGATTCAACCTGGAAATAAGGAGAAACTTTCTGATAGTGACAGTAATCAACCCATGGAAGTTGTGAGAGCACCATCACTCAACACTTTCAAGAAGAGATTGGACTCCCATCAGTCAGAAATGGTGTAGGGTCTCCCGCTTGGGCGGGGTGGTGGTGGACTAGATGACCTCCAAAGTCCCTTCCAGCTCTAGACTGACTGATACTGAATGCAGATGAACAGACAGGGCCAGGCAGTTCCACCCTAGGAATATGTTTCTGCCTGAAAAGAACCCAGGAGAGATTGGCCAGCATGACATATCAAAGGGCCAGCAGGCATTTCTCCATCAGCTGCCCACAGAGCATCAGCACAAGGTGACCCTCCTCTAGAAGCTACTGGTGTGTGTGTGTGTGGGTTTCCTGCACTAACTGGGTTGTGTGAGCCAGTGTGAGCAGCCACCCTTATGGTTCCTGGGAAACAGTCAGAGTCACATAGAAGAACCCCATGACTTCTCACGTGCTGCGATTCATGCACACACACACACCCACTCGCTGGTTCCCGGCAGGCATGGGGCACCCCAGGAGCCAAGTTCAGAAGCATCCTTTCTCAGCAACCTTAGGAGCAGTCCAAGCCCCAAATCCACGGGGCTGCTACTCAGACGTACCATTGTTCTGTGAGTCTGTGACATCCTGAAATGTGGATAAGTGCTCACACCAGTCAAGAACAGTAGAACCCAGAAAAAGTGTCCAATTATTGGAACCCAATAAATAAGTTGAACATAATTGTATAAAATAAATAACAATGGACTTCACAAACATCACACGATTCACCAGGCTTCCACGAACATCTCATTTCACTGGGGTGGAAGCAGCACCAGGCGCTTTGTCCCCTTACCACACTGTGCCCCCCCCCTCCCCGAGCGTTTGTTCCCCACTCCTAACTGCTGGCCTGCCCCGCCGGGCATCAGCCCCCACTTAGCCTGGCAGTTTCAGTGCAGGAAGACCCAGGACTGCCCGGAAGCCTTCAGCAACCCAGATGCAAAGTGGGCAAGCAGCAGCCTCCAAAGACCCCTTGGCTGTGAGCATTTCTCAGCCCTGCAGTCACTTCTTCTAACCAAACCGAAACATTTCAGGCAACTGTTAACATGCCCAGTTCTTCATTCTTATTCTCAGTAATAATAGGAGTAATAATAGTATTGTTATTGGGATTATTTTTGATCAGAGCAGCTCTTATGTACCTCAGATTGCTTTCCTTCTCCAAGAGACTATCAAACTTAAGCAAGAAAGCAATATTTTTATAGACTGAACTGGAAGGCTCCACCTGGTCCCAAACCCACAGAACAGGTTGCAACTCTTTCTAGATCACACATACAAATGCACACCCTGGGGAGTTTCCAGTGCGTATCTACAGGGTTACTGATGGGAAGAAGCTTATCATAGTCCAAGGACTTAATTCTTTCAAAGTAAGATATAATTAAAGGCTGGTCTTTCAACAGCATCAATAACCATTGGCAGGTGATATCTAAACCATAAGATATGCCACATACCTATTAATTAATTGCTCTGGCTTTTGAGTTTATCTCATAAAGTGTGAGGAAGGAATAACTCAAGAAATAGCTGCTGCTGAGGTGCTCAGTCACGCTTCCATTAATCCACTCTACAAATAAAACCTTTTTCAAGCACAAGACCTTCTTCACTGGCCAAATTTCATTTTAGCAAAGTTCACTGATGAGCATGAGTTCTAATGAATGTCTTGGTTTCACTTAAGTTCATTTAAAAAAAAAAAAAAAGCAATCAAAGGCTTGATAAGCAACTTGTAAACTGAAACTTCTAAGATGTTTAAGCAGAAAAGGGAGGCTGTGTTGTGCTGTGCTGCCAACGAAAGGTCAACATCTGGTACGAGAACAGAGGATTCTACAAGTGGAGCACTGGCTAAAGGATTGGTGTTGTCAAAAAAACTTTGGTTTCCTGGTACTCCCTCCATGATGGGCTTTTGGCAAGGATGGGCTGCATCTCACAAAGCCTGGGAAGAATGTTTTTGGAAAACGGCTGGCTCAACTTATCAGGAGGGCTTTAAACTAAAATTGAGGAGGGGAGAGAGACCAATCTTTAGGAACCCCAGGACCTAATTCCAAGCAAAACCCCCGAGAAAACAAGTCAAATAATGAGGTAAGGTGGGATGGGAAGGAAGACACCAAATAGGAGACATAGGAAGCATACCCAGAGTCAGATATAAAGCTCTCAGGTGCCTATATACAAATGCACAGCGTTTAGGGAACAAACAGGGTAACTTGAACTATTAATACATGAAAGCAGATATGATATAGTTGGAATAAGAAACTTGGTGGGATGTAACCCATGACTGGAACATACTGATAGAAGGATACAAATTGTTCAAAAAAACCCAGACCCGGTAAAAGAGGAGGTGGAGTTGCACTGTAGGTAAAGGACCGCTACATTGCTACAGAAATGCACGAAAACCTCCTAGAATGCATATGGCTCAATATAAAAGACAAAAGGAATGTATATTACAGGATTCCTCACCACGTGAGAAATCAAATAGGTTCCTAACCAACCTAGTTAACAACTTTGTTGTCCAAACGGTAGAGGAGGAAACTAGAGAGACAGCCATATTGGACTTAAGTCTTACAAACAGAGAAGATGTGATAGAGGGAACTGAAACCGCAGGAACCTGGTTAGTATGACCATGTCATGCTAGAATTCAACCTAATGAAAACACAAGCAATAGAATATAACGATAGCAAAGTCCCAGGTTTTAAAAGAGTTGATTTTAACAAACTCAGAGAGAACTTGGGAAAGATTCCTTGGATGAAAATCCTAAAGGGGAAAACAACTCAACAACTTGTGGGAGCTTCATCACTGGAAGCTTCCAAGAGATTAGACTGCCACCTGTCAGAAATGGTGTGTCCTACTTGGGTGGGGGGGTTGGACTAGATGACCTACAACACAGGGGTGCCAAACTGGATTTCTTCTAGGGCCGGGTCAATATTGTAGTTCTTTTTGGGCCGGCGGGCGGGGGACCTGGGGGCAGACAGGACAGACACCTCCTGCAGCATCCCGCTGGCCAAAAATAGGCCCGGGGGCCTCTGATATTCTGCAAAGTAGGAGTTTGACAGGAGAAAGGAATGGTGGGCTGCAGTGACTCTCTTAGAAAAAAGCAACGTCGAGAGAATGTGGTGCCAGTCTCTTGAAGGTGGCACACGCTGTTTAAGAACTGAGGCACCGAAAGGTCTGGAACCGGGTCTTCTATGCTGTTTGAGTGCTTGAATCAAAGGCGGGGAACACCAGAGGCTGAAGGGCAAGAGCCCTTTGGAGCAAAGAGCCAGAAGCCGGAGGGAAGAGAGCTAAGACATGAGGCTGCCTTCTTCTCTTTTAATCCTGGGATAAATGCAGTTATTCAAGGGTGATAAATACATAGCTGAATTTGGAGGGCAAATACAAATTAAAATTTGTAGAAGTCACATAACAAATTTGTAGATAATTCCCATTTTCTAACAGCATCGTTCGTATGTTTCTTCCCCTTCTTCAACCTCTCTGAAACGGAAGTGACACTATCTTCTATCCAGCAGGGAAACATTTGCATTCATACTTTGCAATCACAATAATTTGAAATCTGCAGGCATTTACACCCAGAAAAACCCAAAATACTTCAAGCATGCACAGAATATGGATATTGCCCATTGCCAGGATCCATAAAGATTTCCGTGCCCCGCTGAGTTTCCCACAGATGCAGGACTGTTCTGCTGGGCATACTTGCATGGTTCCTGTGCCTAGCAGAAGGAAATGCCCTCTTGGCTAGGAACTCTGTTTCTGAAATCGCACTGCACTAGTAAGGCACTTTGATATCAGCAATGTGCAATGCAGCATTTTAATTTCTTGTGACACAGAACAGCTACCTCAGAGTGTGTACTGCAAGAGACAGTATTGGGGCTGCAACCCTTTGTGCACACTACGGTGGAAGGTTTTACTTGGTGATGCCGGTCATGTATGGATTTGCTGCTCCAACTAGTTCTGTGTCTGTACTTATGCTGTGCGCATTTTCTTCAAGTTAACAATCCAGATATTCAGTACTGCCCTATGACTCTGATGGAGCTGAAATAGCCACTGTGAACTGTGGACAGAGATAAGTGAAGAATTATAATTAGACTTGGCAAGAATGCAAAGGCTGGTTCTGGAAATTATTCTAAGAGCGCTGTAAAATTGCCGTTTAAGTGATATGCACAAGTATATCAGATCTCTGTACCTGCTCTGGAGGCCCACAGGGAACTAAGCTTTGGGGGTCCAAAGCTCAAGTACATCTTAAAAAACAATCCACAGCAACTCTTTGTGTCTGACTCAACAGGGGCTGTGATGCTGCTTCTGCAGCAGAAGAGGCCAATGCCACCGGTCTCCATTAACCAGGCACTAGCCAGGCCCTGATAGAAGTGGGCGAGACTCAGTCCTCTCAGGGTGGGTCCATGGGGGCCACAAGAGAGAATGGTGCTCCACATGTCGCTTTGCATCGGTCCGGAAGGTCCTTCCTCGGCACAGCTTGCACTGCACACTTCCCTGGGTAGTCCCTCCTTTTCTCCCTCCCCCAGAGAAGGGAAGCCATGGATGGGCTGCTATGAACGGCTCCCTTCCATTCCTAGGCATGCGCGTTGCTTCATCCACGGCCAGAAACACATTGAACGCTCCCAAAGCCCTTTCAATGCTTTCAGAGGCAAGTGTGGCTGAAGCCACCAAGACCTTTCTGACTCGAACCTCCTTGCAGAAGCCAGAAGAGGAAGCCAGGAAGTGCGTCCTGAGCGATGAGAAATCTCTCATGTTGGTCCCAGGTCAGCTCCTGGTGCTGGGCTGGGCTGGGATCTGAATGGGCTCTTCTGAGAAGTCACAAGTGGCACCGAGGATTAGCAAAGGAGCTGCTGCCCTTGGGCCTTGAGTACATAGCAGTGGAGGGTTTTTGCTGGGGAAATTGCTCCTGGCAGGAAAAGCAGCCCAAGGCAAATGCCCTTCCCTTGCCAGCAGTTCCTGCTCTCCTTCTGGGTCGCAGGCAGGCTTGGCCAGGCCATTCACCACCACCACCCGCCTGCAAAGAATCCCTTTTCACACCACCACCCCCGCAGCTCTCACTTGGCTGCTCTCCCTGGGGTGCAGGATGCTTTAGGTGAGCAAGGCAAGCAAACACCCCAGCTACCTTCAGGCAATTTTAATCCACAAAGTGGCAGCTGAAACTATGAAATGTGATCTCAGCCACAGGGAAAACCAATCTTTGTGCCGCAAGCAGACAATCAAATATGCCTTTCCTTGTCTTGTTGGAGCGAAACTCGCAATATTTATAATACCAGAAAAGGAAGTATAATTGAACAAGGATTTGTCTGAAATGATATGAGGGGTTGGCCGAGACGACCTGTAAGGTCCCTTCCAACTCTCTTATTCCATTAGTCTAACAAGTAGCAGAGAATATTGAAAAAAAGAAGACAGGTGCAGTGTTTGTTTTCCATGTTCTTTTTTCCTCTCAGCCTTGATGTTTCTATAAGTTTGAAATGGGTTATCGTTCATTCAGCAGAAATGCAGCAAATGACCCAGGAAGGTTTCTGCTGCTGGAAGCAGCTTTTGTTTGCTTTCCTTGACTTCATCTCGGAAGGGGAGCCACGTTGCTTCCTCTTTTGGCCCAGAGCTTCAGAGCCCTGCCCAGTTCCTCTTGGCAATTTCTCAGCCAGCAGGCACTGCCAACCTCCCCAAAATACCCATTCCAGAGAAGCCCCGATGCAGCCCAATCGGGACCCCCTGCCTTTCTTCCTGACTGGGAAAGGCTGATCCCTGCCAGGAGTTTGGTTGGCACCGTGGGGGGGGGGGGCAGGGCAGAGGGGCAGAAAGAGCAGCTGCAAACTTGAAGCCAGAGAAGTGGCCCTTTTCCAGGCAGCAGCAGCTGCTGTTTCTCTGAGGCCCCCAGTCGACCTCAGAGGCAGCTCTTCTTGAGATTGAGTCCTGACTTTCTGTCTGGAAACAGCCACTTCACTCATGCTGTGCCCAAGTAAGGATGCCAAAGATCAGGATGATGCCCATGGCAGCCTTGGGGAGAGCCACATGCACAGATCTGGAGCTCCTGAGGAGACATATTAGACCTCCTTGAAGGGAACTCTCTCTGGGTAGATCTTTCTTTCTTTCTGCCTTTTCTTCCTTCCTTCCTTTCTTTTGCCTGTCTGTCTTTGAGTCAGTCTCAACTCCTGGTGACCACCTGAACCAGTTCCTGCAGTTTCTTGGCAAAGTTTTTGGCTGTCCCTTGCCTGCTTCCCAGGGCTGGGAGATTGTGACTGGCTTTGGGCCTCAGGACCAGAACTCACTCTCCCAATTTCTAGCCTGCTGTAACCAGGACATCAAGCTCCTTCTCAGGAAAGCCGCCTGCATTTCTCTTCCATTCAGTCATGCCCGATTCTCAGAAGCTGCCTGGTCCTTCTTGGGGAGGTTTTTCAGAAGGGGTGTCATTGACGGCTTCCGAGGGCTGCGAGCGAGTGACTGGCCCAGAGTGTCTTCATCACCACCACCACCACCACCACCACCACCCCCTTGCCTCAGCCAATTTCCTTCAGAAAAATCATTTATTTTTATGGCCGCTTTTATGAAGGGGTTTTCAGGGCTTCGGTGTGCTGGTGAGCCAAGGGCCTTTCAGAGTGAGCTTCCTCTCAGTTTGGCGGGGCGCAGGGCGGAAATTACCTCCGGGCATTATCAGTTTGGTGAGAATGATTAGAGGAGGAGACGAGGCCAGGAACCCGCTGTGATAAGAAGAAGGACGGGCGGGGAGGCGGGCCCGTCAAAGAACAAAGCTCTGCGGGCCGGCGGGCCTGACTTCCCGCCCCGTCCCCTGCCATTCGCGGGGGCATCAGCCCTGCCTGCCTCCAGCCGGCCCTGGGAGCCCCTTGTTCGCCCCTTTCCCTAGCAGGCTCGGCCTCCCCAAAGGCCCCGGGGCTCACGCGGGCCGGGCCGGAGGCGGCAGCGGCCCTTGAGAAACGCGAAGAGGCCGCGCGGTTTCCTCTCAGCCGCCCTGAGGGGCCACCGGCGAAGAGGCGCCGGCCGAGCATCCCCAATCAATAAGCGGAGCGGGCTCAGGCGCCTCCTCGGCCTCCCAATCGCCTTCGGGGCAGGGTCGCCTCCTTCCCCCGCAGCCCCCGGGACGCTCCCGGCCGAGCCTCGCGCGCTCCTCCTCGGGCGTGCCCACCGGAGGGGCCCAGCGCGGCGGCGGCGGCGGCGGCAGCTCGGACCGCCCGCGACGCTGGGATGCGGCTGGCCCTGCCCGCCCGACGGGTCCGGCCCATCCCTTGCGCGCCCACTCACCTGCTCGGCCCATGGCCGGCCTGCGCTCCGACGGGGACCCGGAGCCGCTCGCTGGCAAGCCGGACGCGTCCCTCGGGCTGCCGGCTGGGGGCTCGGCGTGAGGGGCCCGAGCGTGGCCGGCTGCTGCGTCACCTCGCGGGGCGGGCTGGCCTCTGGCGGGACTCCGGCCCGGCCGGACGTCGCCAAGCCAGACTGGGCCCGCCTCCCCGTCGGCGGCCAGGCCGCCGCATCTGGAAAGCATCTGCGGGCGCCCCGCCGCCCTTGGGAGAGAAGACCGGTCGGCCGCTTGCCAGGGACGCCGCGCGGAAAAGGCCTCGCTCCCCGCCTGGACGGTCGCAAAGAGCGACGGGTTGAATGCGAGCGCCTCTGCCCCGCCAGCCCTTCCCCGCTTGCGAGGAGCAGCTCGGGAGCCCAAGGGGCGGTGGGCTCCGTCGCCGTCAGCGGCTTGTCCCCCTCCGAGACACCTTCCGGCAAGCCGAGCCTGGCCCCGGATCCAGAGGGATCCACACCAGAGCCCCGGCCCCTGCGGCCTCGTGCGGATGCAAGGCCTGAGGAGGATTGGGCGGCCGCCATCTCGGGCTGAGCAGAGCCCTCCGAGCTGCAGGAGAGGGGCCTGCGCGGGCCCAAG
The DNA here is from genome assembly GCA_015471245.1 of Laticauda colubrina. NCBI lineage: Eukaryota > Metazoa > Chordata > Lepidosauria > Squamata > Elapidae > Laticauda > Laticauda colubrina. Next base: position 704,885 of record BLBF01000077.1, on the reverse strand, counting down.
GAGAGCAGGCATGGGAGCCAAGGCTGCTGAGGCGGGAAGTGGGGCCAGACTCCCTCTCTACCCGCCTGCGTGGTTCAAGGGCCCCATCATCAGCCCCACCACAGCCTGCAACTCCAACACACTGGCCAAGTGGCACCCAGAAGGCAGCGCCACACAACCACAACCCAACAGGCTGTTCTGGGGACCTTCAGGGGGGGACAGGAGGCCAGCCGAGGCTGGTAAAGGCCTCTGGGTTGCCCAGTTCCTCCTCCTCTGAGCTGGCACTGCCATTTCGCTGCCTGGCACAGCCTGGCCCCTGAGAACAGATGGACAAAGGCCACCCTGCTGTGTCACCTTGAGGTGAGGGATGATGGGAAGAGTCAGTTGCCCAGCAATGCCGGGAATTGCTGGGCTGCCTGACTGTTTTATGGGCTCCCGAGAGGGCTGGGCACTCAGAGTACGCTGGCTGTGGCGTAAAACTGAGCAGCTGCCTGCCACTCCTTGCACCTTCCTCCCGCAAAACCGTGGCTGCTGGAGCCAGTTGTGCGCCGCTGCCTTCACCCGCCAACGGTTGATGCATGCAGAGAACCCATCCTCAGCCCAGAGCAAGCCCCCTCCCCTGCCCTTGGTGAGGTGCCAGGAGCTCAGCCCTGCGGGAGGTTGCAGAGGTCTCACCCAGCAGCTGCTAAGCTGACTGCACTTCCCTTTGGAGCCCCCCCATCTGCTCCCCCCAATAGTACATTTTCAAAACAGGAAGTCTGACAGCCGAATTCCCACCTGAGCCTTCAGGGTTTCTGGAAAATGCCTCCGCAGACCTCAGCCAGAGGGCAAACTGGACTTGCCTGACGGAGGAGACAGTCCCATCTGCCTCCCCTCCGTCCTTCCTTCGGTCCCAAATGTTCCTGCCAAGGATTGTCTTGCGGGTGAAGCCTTGGGCTGGCTCAACTGGTTTGGGCACTCAAGTTGTGGCTTTAGGGAAAGGATAGTAATCCAGGAAGCATGAAGTGGCCTATTGTTAAATCTCCTCCTCCACCTTCCCTCCCTCCCAAGATGCACCTCTAGGGATACTCAGGATTCCCTCATTACTACGGGAATTGGCCGTCTTCTGGATGGCAGTGATGGTGGCTGAGAGCTATTGGGTCTCCCGGGACGCTTCTCCTGGGCTCCTGCATCAGGCCTTCCAGCCAGGCAAGGGGGGAATCGCCTGGCCTGCCGTGATTGTGATTTTATTTGTTTGTCAAACATGTACAAGATAACAAGTATTGGTATGAACATGAACATAAACAAAGGGAGCACATACAGATAAATGGGGACAGTAAGACAGGGACGGTAGGCACGCTGGTGCACTTAATGCATGCCCCCTTTAGGAATGGGGTGAGGCCCACGGTAGACAGTTTGAGGTTGGAGCTGTGGGGGGTTCAGGCTGTAACAAGGGAGTTGGGCAGGGAACTCCAGACTTTGACCACTCTGTTGCCGAAGTCGTATGTTCTGCAGCCAAGTTTGGAGCCGTTTACCATGAGTTTGTATCGATCGTTTGTGTATTATTGTGGTTGAAGCTGAAGAAGTCTTTGACAGGCAAGATGTTGGAGCAGACAATTTTGTGTACTGTGCTTAGATCGGACCACAGGTGGTGCGGTTCCAGATTGTCCTAAGCCAAAATTTCAAGCCTGGAGGCCTAGGAAATTCTACTGCGAGTTGAGGAGTTCTTCTCAAGAAATACCTCTGAACCTTTTCAATCGTGATAATGTCCGACATGCAGTGCGGGTTCCAGGCGGATGAGCTGTATTCGAGAATTGGTCTGGCAAAGGTTTGTATGCTCTAGTTAGCAATTTAATGTTACCAGAGAAGAGAAGCTTCGCAAAATAAGGTTAACACCTCTTAATGCCTTTTTGGCAATGCTGTTAAAGTGAACTCTGGGGCTTAGATCATTTGAGATGAGTACTCCTAGGTCCTTCCGCCCAACTTGTATTTGGTGTTCTGATTTTTATTGCCAATGTGTAGGACGGAGCATTGATTAGTTGAAATTTGGAGTTGCCCGTTACACAACCATTCTGACACATAGTCAAGATCACTTTGTGGACTGGTGGCAGGGGAGAGCAAATGCTTTCATACAAACGGCAAGCGTGTGTGCTTGCATGTTTTTTTTTACAACAGAGCAGAATTTCAGAACACAAGATTATGACTTTTCAATTCAATTAAAATGCCACAGGATAAGGCAAGCTACTATGTCATTTCCCCATTAATATACAGCTTACAGCAACATTTTTTGGATCCTTTGCAAAGAAGCATCTCATTGGCAATATAAGTATTACTGGATAGCAAATCCAGATCACATTCGTGGGGGACTTGGCACCCACCTTCCTAAAAGATCCTTCTAGCCAAAGCTACACAATAAAACAATGAAGAATGACCTTCACAAATATAAACAGTGCTTCTAAATACAGGCTACAGGCCACAATCCAAGTTAAACAGAATGCCAGGAAGATCCTGGCAGTTGGATCATTTTCATATTTTGCTTTTTTTTTTCCTAGCTAGAATAACTCTTCATGTGTAGTGAATTTAAAATCCTGTAGTTAGAAAGTGTCAAGAGTAAAAATTTTCATGTGAATTTCGATCTAGCCCCCCTACTATGAATGCAGTTTGGCTGCACATTCCCTCTACCCTTTAGAATAAAGATCATTTTATTTGACCTGAAGGAGCCACATCTTGTCTCAGCACAGAACAGGTGGAGGGCAAAGGGTAAAATCTATAAATTTACTTCATTTGAGATCCACCTTTCTCAGCCGTGAAGGAGCAGCACCCTGTTTTTTCCCCACACCAGTTGGATGATTGTGTTGCTGTAAAAACAACTGCGGAACTGGTGCTTACAGGCTAATTGGACACAACGGGGTTCCGGCTGGAAGGCTGCCTGGGCAAGGAGCCAGGAACTCAGGCTGTGATGGGATCATCTGGAATCCATTGGCATCCTCTTGTTTTAGAAGAGTTGGTTTCAGGAGGTTCAGATCTACAGTTTTCTCCCAGTTTCTTAAGCTTCCACATGTCTGGCTTGTGGATAAAAGGACTAAATGCACTCACAATAGCAACAGCCCTTAGACTTATATACCACTTCCCAGTGCTTTCCAGCCCTCTCTTAAGCGGTTTGCAGAGTCAGCCTCTTGTCCCCAACAATCTGGGGGTCCTCATTTTTACCCACCTCGGAAGGATGGAAGGATGAGTCAACCCTGATCCGCTTAGGATCGAACTGTTATCAGTGGGCAAAGTCAGCCTCCAATACTTGACTCGAGACACATTTTACCGACTGTGCCACCACAACAATGTTGCCTCGTTGGGCAGTCATGAAACATTTGCAAGGAAACCACCCAGCTCAGAGAACACCAGGAACTTCACAGTTCCTCCCGGAGGGACTGAGATTCTCTTCTCTTGGAAAGAGAAACTGCATCATGATCAAGAACAGGAGGGACCATCCTATGAAGTTCTACTTTTCACTGTGCAGAAAGAAAGACACAAAAGGTTTGGCTTGCCTACTGGTCTTGAGCTGTATTGGCCGCTGTTCTTAAATGCTGAAGATGGCAAACGTACAGTATATTCTGCTGAAACATACACAAAAGGAAAGCACTGTCTACGTTAGAGACATACAATATTTTCTCATTCAAAACTTGTCAACAAAATGGCAGTCCAGAGCTCAAATCCTGCTTGCTCAGGACCAATCATCATCTGTGGGGCCTTTGCCCAGCAATCTGTCTAGTATAGCCCATGACTGCCCCAGTAGGGTACAAAAATCCTAATTTGTTCAGTGGCCGCGATCTACCTGGGTTCTTAGATTCTCATCCCTCCTGGCTTGTGAAGACTGCCCCGGACAAGACAGTTATTTGGGTCCATTCTGTAATCTTGGATGCACTGATGGGGTGTTCCCGCTCCCTTGAAAAAAGCAGTGGCACACCCTTCTCCACAAGAGGCTGGATCCAACCCTACCACACAATTTTCACCCAGTCTCCAATCTTCCATTTTTAGGGAAGACTTGAGAAGGAGGTGGAATTAAAACCCCATAGAAGGTCCTGGGGAAGATTGTGATCTGGATCCTTTTAGTCAAAGCTCAGACACAATATGGAGTTAGTGTTGGTCATATTAGTTGATGACCTCTGGTGGAGTTAGGTGGAGCAAGGATGGAGATACAACCAATTTGGAACTTTTTGTTCCTAAAAGGAATATGCAGATGGCACTCAGTTATGCCTCTGGACCCCAGACAGGACCAGGCAATGAGGTCAAAGTTTTGTCCAAGTATCTGGAGGCGGTGCAGGTTGGGTGGGAAGGAACAAACTTAAACTCAATTCCGCCTGGCTTAGTCTTTTTTTTAGGCAGATTGAGATTTCACTTTCCCCTTCAGAAAGGAGGCAAAAGTTGAGGTCTCAGCTGCTGCTTGAGGAGGCGCTGGCAGCCATGGTTAAAAGCCTTCACACAAATCCATCTTCTCTGCCAACTGCACCCTGCCCAGGATCAACAGGCCCCTGGGGCAATAATACCTTGTGAACCTCCGCTCTGGACTCTGCATGAGGAAAGCACTCAAAATATGCTGCTGGCTGTTCTATTTCTTCTGGCTTTTTAATTTTGTGTAACTGCTTGCACTCCCATAGAAAGGAATATATGCATCTCAAGGCTGAACTATGGAGCCCCTGATGCTCTCTGAGCTGCTTGCTTGCAGATGTTTCTTTCATTCGAGGACGAGGTAGCATCCTCAGTGCAAGTGAGTGGAGGGGGGGTGCTTCCTGTTTACACGCAGCCAATGGCCCTCCCTGTGTTCCTGGGGTTTTCTCCTTGGTTGTTCCTTGATTAGGTGCTCTGCTTATTTAGGTGTTGGCTGCTGAAGAGGAGATATTCTGAGAAATCTTTTTCTTTCTTTCTAAGCTTCTTCACTGTCTCTTTTAAACGGTTTGCCAATTTAGTTTATCTCTGTTTTATACACAATTATGCACCATTTTATACACTATCTGTATAAAACAAAATAAGAGTATTTATATCTCTAAAATGCACTTTATTTTGCAGGCTTTTATCATACACCATTCACAAGAGACAATAAAAGAAGGAACTTGGGTTAGTTATAAATAATGTTGGAGAAACACACCTTCCCTTGGAAAGCATCCAATAGTCACTGTGAAAACAGAGTTTTCAGAGGCTGCTGTGCTAGGACTCCTTTGGAAGTTGGCTTCAAGAACTTGGTTCTGCCTTTTTGGGAGGACCATATATGGTACAAAAATGTGAAACCACAACCAAAGGAGGAGTCTTAAGTTTCTATTATAGACTTAACTTCTTATTAGCCATGAGAAACAAGCTCCTAAAGTTGTATTATTTGCACACCAGCTCCTTTCTGTAGACATTATTAATTTTTAAAATAGAATGTATTTTTTGCTTGCTAAATCTAGAATATCCTGCAAGGAATTTCTTTTAAACTTTACTAACTCTTATTCTGTATTTCTGGACTCATGAACAAGCCTGCAAACTGAGTTCCAGTTCTCCATACCTTTCTGTCCTCATCCTTCCTTCATGTCCTTTTTGTTCTTTGAATTTCCCACCTCTTTCATTCTGAGGATCTCCTCCACTTTTGAAAACTATTTTAGAATATAGAACATAGAATAATAAAATTGGAAGGGATCTTGGAGGTCTTCGAGTCCACCCTCCTGACTGTGGCAGGAGACCCTGTACAATTTTGGACAAATGGCTGTCCAATCTCTTCTTTAAAACTTTCAGTGATGGAGCACCCACAATTTCTGAAGGCAAGCCGTTTTCTCACTGCCACGAAATTTCTTCTTGGTCCTAGATTGAATCTCTTTTTTTAATTATCCTTCACCTGTTACTTCTTGTCCTCCCTTCAGGTGCTTTAGAGAATAGGTTGACCCTCTCTTCTTTGTGACAGTCCCTCAAATACTGAAAGACTGCCATCATATCAAGCCTCGTCCTTCTCTGTGTTAAACCAGACATACCTAGTTCCCCTCAACCATTATATGGTTTAGCTTCCAGACCCCTTATTATCATTGTTGCTCTTCTTGGCACTCTTTCTAAGGTCTCAACATATTTTTTGTGTCATGGCGATGACCAGAATTGGATGCAATATTCCAAGTGTAGTCTCACCAATGTAGCATAAAGTGCTACTATCATTTCATGTAATCTTGAAACTATCCCTCTTTGATGCAACTGGGACTGCTTTCATTTTTTTAGGCAGTTGTTGCACACTGCTAGCTCATATTTAAGTGATTGTCCACATCTAGATCACTCTCAGTGTTGCTACTGTTGTGCCAGATACCATCTATTCTGTACCTGGGCATTTGGTTTTTCTTGCCTAATAGTGTGAACTATTACATCTTTTACCATTAAATTGAATTTTGTTGGATAGGTCCTGATATTCAAGTCTGTCAAGATCATTCTGGATCTTGAGCCTATCTTCTAAAGCAGGGGTCGCCAACCTTTTGGACCTCAGGGACCACCAAACTCATCATTTTAAATCCTGCGGACCAGAGACCCTGGGAAAATACCCCAAAAAGTCTACAGGAAAATTCCCCACCCCGTTTTCCTACTGATCGATCATTCTTTATTTGGGATTGCAGGATACCGTCCCCAGCTCCATTCTCAGGAAGAGAGAGAGAGAGAGACTTTTGGCTCCATGCAAGGAAAGCAGCAGAAACAGCAGAAGTCTTTCTTTCTCTCCCCCAAACTCTGCCAGAAATGAGTCTTTGTGAGACTTGTCGTGGAGCAGCCTCTTGGAGCAGGAGGCCTTGCAGGGTCCCAAAGACTCGTTTCTGGCAGAGTTTGGGAGAGAGAAAGATTTTGGCTGCTTTCCTTGTGTGCAGCCAAAAGCAGAAGAAGAAAAAAGCAGAAAGAAGCAGCCCGGTGGCCAGGCTAGGTGCGTGGGGGGAGTGGGGCAAGTTCCCCCTCTCTGCCCTTTCCCCCCTCCTCTCACTGCCTTGTGTTGTTCACAATGCAAAGGATGCAAGCCTTGTGTTCCCACCCAGCCTGGATTAATTGCCTTGGGGGGGTGCTTTGGAGGTGACATTTCTCTGCGGACCACCAAAATTTTCTCGCAGACCACTGGTTGGCGACCACTATTCTGAAGGGTTGGCTATTCTCACCCTCAACCCCCCAAACCTGGGGTTGTCTGCAAATTTGATGAGGCCTCCTCATATCCCCTCATCTGGATCATTTATGATGAAGGGATAGAAGAGAAACTGATTCAATTAGCAGACCACACAATGGTGGGGAGAATACCTAACACTTTAGATTAGAGGTCTCCAACCTTGGCCACTTTAACTTGTGGACTTCAATTCCCAGAATTCCTCAACCAGCTATGCTGGCTGGAGAATTCTGGGGGTGGAAGTCCACACATCTTAAACTTGCCAAGTTTGGGGACCCCTGCTGTAGATGATAAATTCGAATTTGATTCAGAAGTATCTTTCTCTCCTCTCAGTAAAATTTCTATGGTTGCAAGAGACCAGCCATGACCTTTTCTATGGTCTTTGCCATTTTAAAATTTCCCCAGCCATTTTCCATTCTCTGACAGACATTCTACCAAACTACACATATTACTTTATCGGTGGTCGGTTTTATTTCTGTTAAAAATCTTTAAATGCATTTTAAAATCATTCACTCTTATTTTGCCTGTCAAACACAAGTACCAGAATCTTTGGGTTCATTATGGATGTTTTCACATTCATATTTCCCGCTGAATCCTGCTGAAGGAGCCTTTTTTGGACAGGTGATTAAGGAAGACAAAAGAAGGGATGATCCCACTGCAAAGAGAAGATGGCAGGAAGGAACATTTGATTAGACGTTAGTGGTGATGATGCCAAAAAGGATGATTTACATGATCAGAGCATCTTATGCAAGTATGTGTGAGTCATACCCTTTGCATGATTATGTCCTCACATATATGTTGTTGTTTCCCCCTTTTCCCCTCCTCCAGATTCCCCTATAGAACCTTCCAAAGAGGAACTGCATTCAGCTGGATCTTGTCATCAAAGGAGCTCTTTGTGCAACCATGGAGTTTCTTATTTCTCTTGCTCCATGACAGTGTTCTTGTTTGGGTCTTTAGTGTTTCATTTATCAGGGTTCCCCAAGCATGTTGAACTGTGTTCCTTCTAGAATTTCCACCCTTGGAATCTTCCTAATCTCTCTCTGAGTTTGTTGAAGTCAGCTCTTTTAAAGTCTAGTCTGTGTCCTGTCCCTATGCCTGCATTATGGGAAATTCTTGTGTGATATGATTACTCTCCCCCCAAATTCCTATCACTTCTACCCACTCAATCATTTCATCCCTAAGTAAGAATTAAGTCCAGTACAGTTGACCTCTCGTTCCCTCTACCTTTTGTATCAGGAACCTGTTCTATCTTCCATTCCCTGCAGAGTTTATTTCCCATTGAAGTGAGGGGAGTTTCAAATATCCCATTGTTACAGTGATGTCTTACCTTCTCAGTATAATCTTGACAGTATACATGCATTAATGCATCTAGAATGCCATATACTTTTTGTTTGCAGCCGCATCACACTGTTGGCTCATGTTCAGCTTGTGATATGTCAAAACATCCAGATCTTTTTCACATTACTCCTGTCTGCTGAGGTCCTCCCATCCTATCATGTTGCCTTTGATATTTCCCCCCCCCCCCCCCAAATATGGATCTTTTGCATTTGCTTTTGAAGGGATTCAGCAAGGTTGCTTCAAGGTTGTTCCAAACATCTTGGAGAACAAACCACAGATCTTAGGCTGCCTCGAATCCTTCTGCCTCCTCATGTAATTCCAAACAGACTCAATGATGTTGAGATCAGGGCTCTGTGGGGACCAAGCCATCATTTCCAGGACTTCTTGTTGTTCTTCTTTACCCTGAAAATAGTTCTTAATGACATTGGTTGTATGTTTGGGGCCATTGTCCTACTGCAGAGTAAATTTGGGGTCAATCATCTGCTCTCTGAATAGTATGGCATGATGGATAAGTATCTGCCTGCATTTCCCATCACTGGGGATACCATTGACCCTGACCAAATTTCCAACTCTATTTGCAGAAATGCACCCCCAAACATGTAAGGAGCCTCCATCATGCTTCACTGTTGCCTGCAGACATTCATCATTGTACTGCTCTTCATCCCTTTGGCAAACAAACTGCTTCCTGCTACAGTCAAATATTTCAAATTTTGACTCATTAGTCCAAAGTTCCGACTGCCATTTTTCTGCACCTATCTTTTCATGCATAATTGAATTTCTTAGCATTGTTTCCAGCTCAGAGGTATGGCTTTTTGGCTGCATGAAGACTACTTCTGGCCAGACTTCCTCTGGCAGTAGAAAGGTGTACTGGATGCCACTGGTTTCTGCCAAATCTGTGCTGATGGCACTGCTGGACATCTTCCAGTGTTAAAGGGAAGTAAGCATGATGTGTCATTCATTTGCTGCATTAAATTTCCTTGGCCAGCCACTGCATCTATGGTCCTCAATGTTGTCCATTTGTGCTTGTTCAAAAGAGCTTTATACTGCACTGAGATCACACTTGAAATACTGCATCCAGTTCTGGTCACCATGATATAAAAAAGATGCTGAGGCTCTAGAAAGTATGCATAGAAGAGCAACAAAGATGATGAAGGGTCTGGAGGCTAAACTCTGCCATGAGTGGATAAGACAGACCTGAGCATTTTATGGCCCCAGATACACATATGGTCCTTTGGGTGTCCCTGACCAGCCCACATGAGGTCAACTGAATATTAGAAAACAAATGTAAGTTAAGTGTATGCCATGCACACAAATACAACTGCATTGCTTTTATTTTGAAGGTGACTACTATTTTCAAAAAATTATATAGCGGTATGTTTGTGTGTGCGTACCTGTGCCCCTTCACAGTAAAGTGGAGAACAGATGTCTACAGGAAATGCTGAGTTAGCTATTAGTCCTCAAACTTTAAAAAATGAAAGATTTACACAGAATGTAGAGTTTTAACAAAACATGAACTTCTAAGCATTTATTTACTGAAATAAACGATAAAGCCGTGTGATTTGTTTGTGGAGTATAGATCTCTGCATTTAAGGATTACAATTTGAATCACCACTGGGTGACTGATGCTTTGTTAGCTAAGCTGCAAAACCAACCAGGACTTTTTTATTCAACTTCACACATCCAGGATGGAGCAGAGAAGATCAGTAATGTGATATCCTACAAAATTGCAAAAAAAAAGTAAGCCTCCTTTGTTTCCCACATCCTCTGCATTATTTCTTACTCCTCCCTTGTATGTATGTATGTATTTGTACCCTCTATTATTTTTATACATAGCTCAAGGTCAAGAACATCCCTCATGCCCCTTTCCCCCACAACCACAATCCTGTGAGGTGGGCTTGGCTGAGAGAGACCCTGCTCAAGGTCCCTCAGCTGGCTTTCATGCCCACGGCAGGACCAGGAGTCAGAGTCTTATCTTGTCAGCATTCCTCTGGCAGCCCATCTCCCAAGGGGCTCCGATGGGGGTCATCACAGAGGGGCCTGTAAATAATGAACCTGGAGGCCCCTCCGGCTGTTGAGGCTTCCCCACCCCCCACCCCCCGTATTCATTGCTAACAGCATGGACAGTGTTGGTAGGCTGACAGCTTTTGGCCAGCACCGCATATCAACAACATAAACTGATCTTTGCCTCAAGCATCTTTATGCCAGCTTGGCTCTCTAACTTAGAGACTCCCCTGCAAGTAAGAATTCCCTGTGGTTCTCTGGGTGCAGGACTGTAGTTCTCCACTGCTTTCTCCCTGCCTCTCCCTTCTTCGGTTCCCCAGCCTGCTTTCCAAGCCTCAGGTTTTCCGGTCTTCTTGCCGCCAGCCATGATTCCAAGGCGGGCGGATGCTGCCACCTGCTGCAGGAAGAGGAAACTCAAGTTGCCACAGGGTGGTTGGTGCAAGGAAGAGGAGGAAGAGGCTCTCTCAGAAAACTCCCGGGGAGGGGAAGGATCCCTCTTCTCCTTGCTCTGGATAATGGAAAAGATGGCCAGCCAGCAGCCAAGGCTGAAAGATTGCCTTGCCAGGGCACGGACTCCCAGAGAGGGTCACTGCGGGTGCACGAGAGGAGCGGAAAAACTCCTGAGAGTAACAGGTCAGACTCTTGCCTGAAAATATGGGAAGCTCCGATTCCAAGGTCCTGCCAGTCTCTCCTGAAAGGGAGACTGAGAAAAGCCTGGGACTAAAAGCTTTTTCATTCCAGGAGGGAATGAAAAAGAAGCATGCGCCCCGACCCGATTGTGCAAGAGATGGACTTTTGCTCAGGGATGAAGCAGGAAAACCAATTTGCCTGGAGAAAGAAAAAGAAAAGGAAAATATGGTAACATTGATCTTTCTCCCCTTCTAGATTTCTGCCTTTCCTAATTGAGATGAATTGAGATTTATGATTAATGATTAACTGAGATTAAGAATGAACAGGGTGCGTAAATGTAAGAATTCTGTTTTCCTTTCCTTTTCTCTTTCCCTTCTCTCTCTCTCTCTCTCTCTGTGTGTGTGTGTGTGTGTGTGAGAGAGAGAGAGAGAGAGAGAGAGAGAGAGAGAGAGAGAGAGAGAGAGACAGTCTTTGTGTGCCTTCCAGGTGAATGTAACTTAAATCCCAAAGGCGCTTTTTTTTCAGGAGGCAACCTGGACTTTCTGGGTTTTTTCTTGAAAGACATTTTGCTTCTCCTCCAAGAAACTTCTTCAGCTCTGACAGGACCGTGTCAGAGCTGGAGAATTTACATTCCTTGCAAACAGTTGGTCATTTGCAACCTTTTAGAGCAGGGTGTCAAACTGGATTTCTTCCAGGGCCGGATCAGCAGGGTCGTTCTCCCCTGCGGGCCAGCCTGGGGGAGGTGGGGGCAATGGAACGGGCGCCTCCTGCAGCACCCTGGATGGCTTCCTGTAGCACTTTGCCAGGCAAAATGGGGTACCCCCCCCCCTTTTTCACGAGCAGAGGCACTGCAGGCCAGTCCTTTGCTATTTCCAGGCTGCCCCTGCGGGCCAGATTTAAGCATCCCGTGGGCTGGATCGACACCCCTGTTTTAGGGGTCCTTGCAGCACTTGGAGGTTTATCTGTTTCAGCCACCCTGGAATCACTTCTGCCATCACTGAAGTTTCTGGAACCCAAATAAACCTCCTTTCTTGCAGTCATCCTCCATTTTGTTTCCGGCGCTTTTCTCCTGGATTGGAACCAGACCAGGTTTTTCTTCCCACAATGGGAAAAGGGTTTCCCCACCGGAGCTGCTCTGGTAGCCAGGCAATTGTTCTTTGGCTGTATTCAAAGGGAGGCAGATGAAAGTAGGAGGAAGCCACCCAAAGGAGAACCAGAGGACCAGGTTGGCCTTTGCTCCGTGGCCTTGGCTGCTGGCCCATAGCTTTTCCTCTGCCTGCAGCCCCGAAAGAGCAGAAAGGGCTGCCTAGCCATGGCCTGGGGTGCAGGGTGGGGGGCGTGTAGGGCAGGGCCAAGGGCACCACACTGGACAAAGACCAGCCTGAAGTGGTTGGAAAACAAGTACGAGCAGGGGGGGGCTTTTTTAGCAAGGGGCTCTCTGCCCTAATGACTGGCTGGGTGGGTGTGGCCAACTTGACATCGCCAAAACAAAGTTATATACCAAAAGGTTGTTTATTATTTCATGCATTTAATACTTAAATAAAAGACGGGATGAAACCAGGCTTAATAGCAGTGACTGTGAAAGGGATCTTGGAGTCTTAGCGGAGTTTCTGGTGAGTTACATGATTCTTATTATTTGGGAATTAATCCCCTCAGATCCTTGTGGCTATGTTATCTGATTTTCTCGGTGCTCCCTCGCAAGCACTGAATGGATTGTTTATCTAGCTTGCAACACTTTTACGAGGTATAAAATGCTCTTGGCTAAACGCCCAAAAGTTCAATTAAGCCTATTCAGAGCTTTCCTTTGCTGCTTGTCTTTCTGAGGTTATGGGGGTACTCCGAGCCCCACAGAGTCTTAGCTAGGGGCTCTCCTGAGCCCCTACGAGTCCCTAGCAGTCCACCCCTGAGTACAAGTGAGCAGGAACTTGGCTTTGTGTGATGCAAACACAATAAATTTTGCTGTATTGACAAACATGCTTACAAGAGTTAGCACAATCTGAAACCCCAGGCCCTGGGTCCTGAGGAAAGTTAATAAACAAACAAACAAATAGCCCTGGTAGCACAGCAGTTAGAATGCAGCATTGCAGGCTAACTGTACCCACAGCCAGGAGTTCGATCCTGACCGGCTCCAGGTTGACAGCCTTCCATCTTTCTGAGATCAGTAAAATGAGGACCCAGATGGTTGGGGTCAAGAGGCTGACTCTGTAAATGACTCGGAGAGTGTTGGAAAGCACTATGAAGCAGTGTATAAGCCTAAAAGCTATTCTTGATGCTAATAAATGCTGAGGCAGGCTGGATTCCCTGTGTTAGCTGCTTCATCCATCCATTTATTTATTCAGCAAGTCCCCTTGTGGCATCGGCTGGCCTCCACAATTTTGAGGGATTTATAAATTTGCAAAGAGATGTAAAGCAGGACAGCAGGTGGCCCTTCAAAGGATACATGCAAATAAGAAAGGGAAGGAAAACAGCTGAGGAAAAGCTCATCGAAACACCAATTATAGATGGCATCCTACAGTCTGGGCTGCATGACACTGCTGTGTCTCTCACTGCTGCTGCGGCTGCTGGATGACCCCTCACCAAGAAACAGCCCACAAATGCAGCAGAAGCACCAAGTAGAATTTCCACAGCCTTGTGGAGCTTCCAGAGTTCAAAGCAGTATATCTCAAATATAAACTCTTTGGGGAAAGAGTGGAATGCAGCAACTGCCCTCCTCTCCTGCTTGAAAGCTGGATTAAATGGATCATTGCCTGTTCCAGCTTCAGGATTTCCCCAATTGTTCTTGCACACACTTTTCCCACACGCTCGTAGTTCTGGGCCAAGATGAGCCATGCAAAAAATGGCCAGCCCATCTTTTATTGGAGAGTCTGCAGGGACAGGGACATGTTTTGCAAGAAGGAAGCTGTACAGAGGGAGGAGGCTGGTTTCTTAGAATGCCAGCAACTCAGAAGATGGTCAGTTGCATAGGCTGATCCAGCAGAGGGAGGGGGATGAGACTGAGAGGCCAACAAGGCAGCCCACCAGGAAGGCCGATGCAGGGATCTTGCCTGGTAGAAGAGAATATTTGCAACTCAAGGATAACTGTCCTCGGTGCTCTCTGAGTTTGGTGATCTTCCTGCAGACATTTCACTACCCAGCTAATGCACTGATGATGTTACCTAGTTAGGCCAGGTAATATCTGCAAGAAAACCACTACGCTCAGAGAGCACCAAGAACCCCACAAGCTTGCTTGAACTGTGCGTAAACTCCAGAATTTGATTTCCGCTCAAAAGATACTCTAAAATCTTGTTCCATCCAGCCTGGGGTTTGCACTGCCTTCCGAAAGTGGCACCTCCCCTTTCAGGAAGCTAAAAATCACCCCAACGTCAATACCAACACTGGCAGCTCCAAGCCAAGGCCAAGTTTTGTGCCACTTTTGTACAATTTTGTTTACCTAAGCCTATCTTCTGCACCACTTCCTGGACAATAATAGACATCTCTATTATCGTTAGTATTTTTCTCTGTTATTGTTCTCTACTTCTTAAAGTGTATGCTGCCCAGAGCCTTTTGGAGCTGAAGGCCCTCTAAATTTAGAGACAGAAAGAGAGCTATATGGAGAGGTATAGAGAGTCCTTCTCTATCCACCTGGTTAAGCAAAAGGAGGAACTGTTGGTGCCCTTCATAAGCTTGGAAACTGCTCCGTCCCATCCCTTATCTTCCTCTCCTTCGTGACCAGCAATTGCAGTGCGCACACTCAGTTCTGATCCTTATATGAAGCTGTTACAGCTCTGCTTTTTGTCCTTTTGCAGGAAACTGTTTGCCTCTGTTCTGCTTCTGCTCTTTGGACTCTCCTCCACACTTCCTGTTCCATTTTGTCTCTGGTCCCTGCTCTGAATCATAAGATTCTTGTTTCTTCTCCAAGCTCCCAAGAAGGGTGTCCCAGTTCTTTGGAGGAGGAGGAATTGTGTCTGTGACCTATTAGATTGCCAGGTGTGGGGAGATTCTGTCTTTGACCTTGGTGGAGAAGCATTTCCCCCAGTCACAGGGAGCGTGCATTTGGGGTTTTTTCCCCTGGACTCCCAGCTGTGACTCAGAAGGCCTTTGCCCACCCTTTGCTCTGAAGCACCCGTTGCCACTTTCCTAGCTCCTCTTCATAGCTTGACTACTGCCAGGTGTTCTATTGAGGCTGCTTTTGAAGACCCCTAGAAGCTTCAGCTGGTCCAGAATGTGGTGACACTGGCTGTGATGGGCATGCCTCAGTCGGCCTCTGCGTTGTGATCTGCTCTGGTTGCTAGTTTGCTTTTGGGTGCTGGTCACTACCTATGTAACCTTATGTGACACACAGGAACCACCTGTCTTCTATAGGATCAACCTGGCCAGTTGAATCTGGCAGGGTTGGTGCACTCTGAGTTCCACTGAAAAAACAGTGCCATCTGTCTGAACCCTGAAGCACCCCTTCTCTGGAGCAGCACCCACCTCTGGATTCAGGCTGCTGCTCCCAAAATTAGAATTAGAATTCTTTATTGGCCAAGTGTGATTGGACACACAAGGAATTTGTCTTGGTGAAAATACTCTCAGTATACATAAAAGAAAAGATACATTTGTCAAGAGTCCAGAATCATCAGGTACAACACTTAATTATATCAAATAAGCCATCAAATCATTCTAGAAAACAGTCAGTATAAATGGTAAGGATACAAGCGACAAAGTTTCATACAGTCACAAGTGGAAGGGGATGGGCGATAAGGAGTGATGAGAAGATTAACAGCAATAGTAGTGCAGATTTAGTAAATAGTGATGGCACTGGGGAAAAACTGTCCTTGTGTCTAGTTGTGTCTAGTTGTGTCTAGTTGTGTCTAGTTGTGCAGGGCTCCATGGCGTCGTTTTGAGGGAAGGAGTTGAAACAGTTTGTGTCTGGGATGTGAGGGGTCTGTAGATATATTCACAGCCCTCTTTTTGACTTATGCAGTATCTACAGGTCTTCCATGGAAGGCAGGTTGGTACTAATTGTATTTTCTGCAGTCCTAGTTACTCTCTGGAGTCTGTGCCTGTCCTGTTGGGTTGCAAAACCAAACCAGACAGTTACAGAGGTGCAGATGACAGACTCAATAATTCCTCTGTAGAACTGGATCAGCGGCTCCTTTTGACAGTTTGAGCTTTCTGAGTTGGCACAGAAAGAACAATCTTTGTTGTGCTTTTTTGATGATGTTTTTGATGTTAGGTGTCCATTTTAGGTCATGCGATAGAACCTAGAAATTGGAACGTTTCTACTGTTGATACGGTGTTGTCTAGTATTGTAAGAGGTGGTGATGTGGGATTTGAATGGGTTCCACCATACTAGAGTTTTGAAGGACCCCAAAGGCATGGTTCTTCAGCCAGACCTTTGAAGGGGATGACTAAGTTAGATGGCGTATATTTTGAATAAATTATTATGTACACAACAATGTGAAATTGCAGCTGCAAGTTCTTTAGCTGTTGGCCTTCAACAGCATTTCTGAGGAAGATGGACAGTTAAAGATGTGATAAATAAATAAATGTGCTGTCCAAGATTTTTTACTATGATACCAAGTTTGCCCATAACCACTGGAATCACAGCTGGTTTATGCCATAATTTTTCAATTTTCAGATCTTTCAGATTACTTTGTGATCTTCTGGAATTCTTTGTCTTCTATTCTATTCTGGTATTACCACATCAATTATCCATATTTTCTTCTTTTCAAGCAGTTAAATCTGGTGCATTGTGAACCAAGATTATATCAGATTGTATTTTGAAATCCTGCAATATTTTAATCTGCTCTCTTTTTTTACTACCTTTCAACAGTATGTTGCCATTAATTTTTCATTTCTGGTATATGATAATTTTGATAGGTGTTCTAGTGAATCATTCTGGAAACTCTGTTATGCCATTGTTTATAATCAGTTTGTGTAATCTTCTTGTATGAACTGAGTATATGGCATCCTGTTTTTTTCTGCTTTGCACAATCTGCACTTTGAATCATCTGATTTTTCAATTCTGCCCTTAATTGCATTAATTCAAATAGCTTGCTTTTGAGCAACCAAAATCAAGCCTTCGGTTTCATTTTTTAATGTTCCAATTGTAAGTCATTGGCAGGTTTTACCTTTATCCACTTTCCCTGGGTCTTTTGTAGAAATTCCTTCCCAGCATTCTGTTAGTGGCTTCATTACATTATTCCAATATTCCCGCATTGTTTCCTGTACATTAAATGTTCCAATTTCTAACTTGTATTCATGCTGCTGCTTCTCCGTCTTTTATGTAATCAGTCAAAATGCATTGCATCTGGTCAGGTCCAGTGCTGGTTTCCCTTCTTGCCACACACAAATGCAGCTAGGTTTTCCCATCAAAGTGGTACCCATTTGTTTACTTGCAATATTGCATGCTTTCGAACTACTGGGTGGGCAAAAGCTAGGGACTCAGCAGTGAGAGCTCACTCCATCTCATGGAGCCAGGCTTGAACTGCTGGAGTGGAGACAATTTATGGCTGGCAGTTCCATTGTCATTAAGCCACTCGCCACTGCCTCCCCCACCAGAAAAATATATCACCAATATGGCCCAGTTTGATAGGTTTAATTGTGTTTCCAGTGTTCAATTTTATCCTTAGTACTTTTCTCACTCTTTGTGTCTTTACTTGTCCATGCTTGATGGCCATTTGGCATTTCAATTTTATTACTTTTTGTAATTTTACCCCACTTTATCGTTACTGTAATACATTTCTTCAGGCCAAATTCCATATCTTGCTAAAATTTCTTGTGGTATTTATCAATGACTGGATTTTGATTTCTGTTTTTCCATAAAACTTCAGATCATAAAGCAAATGTGATATTTTATTGGCATTTTTTGCTGTTTAGTAGCCAATTTTTTTTTTTTTACAAAATAATTGAAAGTGGGATCATAGCAATGACAGACAATAAGCGTGATAATGAATCACCCTGGAAGTTGCCTCTCCTAATGTTGACAAGTCTATAGTTTTTGTTTCCAACCACCAATTCTG
Organism: Laticauda colubrina; assembly: GCA_015471245.1. Classification (NCBI taxonomy): domain Eukaryota; kingdom Metazoa; phylum Chordata; class Lepidosauria; order Squamata; family Elapidae; genus Laticauda; species Laticauda colubrina. The sequence goes on along the minus strand of BLBF01000077.1, from coordinate 686,831 downwards.
TTTTCAGCTGCTTTGTTATCTTTTCTATAAACATTCTACTGCTATTATTGACACCAGTTTTTTCAAAACATTTGATAGAATACAGAGCAACCAATTTGGAAGGGATCTTGGAGATCAACCCACTGTTTAGGTAGGACACCCTATGCCATTCTGGACAACCAGCTGTCCAATCTCTTTCTAAAAACTTCCAGTGACAGAGCACCCACAGCTTCTGGAGATAAGCCGTTCCACTTATTATCCCAAAGGTGCTTTTTTCAAAAGGCAACTGGACTGTTTTTTTTCCTTGAGGAAGAAGTTATGCTGCTGCTTCTTCCTCAAGGAAAAAACTAGTTGCCTTTTGAAGAAGCAGCTTTGAGGTAACCATGACATAGATGACTGAGAAACTCCAGACATCATTCCACTGATTAATTGTTCTCACCCTCAGCAAATTCCTCCCTTGTTATCGATCTCTTTGATAAGTTTCTATTAGTTGCTTCTTGTCCTACCCTCGGGTGCTTTGGAAAATTGCCTGTGACAGCCCTCAGATATTGGAAGACTGCTATCATGTCCCACCCTTTTTTCTCTTTGTTGGACTAGACATACCCAGTTTCCCCAACCATTCATCATGTTTTAGTTTTCAGCCTCCTAATCATCTTTGTTGCTTTTCTCTGCACTCTTTCTATTCAACTATGTGGTAAGGAATTAAATGCTGTTTCATAAGCAATCCAGACTGTATGTCATTTTTTTTTTACTTTTGCAATTCTCCAAAACTTTTTATCTATCAAAAGTTGATCTTTTATACCTCTGCTTTTCCTTTTCTTGCCTTTCTGTTCCACTGGAAGAATGTTATTTTTTTCTAAAATATCTGGGAAGTTGTCCACTTTTATGCCTGTGAGAAATAAATTGAATGCAATCGTTATCAGCCTGTTTCTGGTGGGGATCATTTTGCTCATGAATCATATAAATTTTGTTAGTTATTACGCAGTCACTGATGTAGTCTTTACATAATATGTTATTAAATCTTGTTATTAGCCAATCTTGTAAAAGTCAGATACTTGCAGCAAAAGCTATGCTTTTGTTTATTTTGAGATGTTCAGTTTTTAATTCTTTTCAGTCGTTTAACCATTTCTGCTGTTATTGTTCCATACTAGATTTATTTTTGAATTCCAGCATTTTTATTATTGTCTTTTTGAGTTTCCCATATAGACATTTCCAAAACTGGATTGTTCTTCTTTTATTTGGTTTTCCATTTTCAGAATTTCTATTGCTGTTTATACTTTGTAGAATCTGCCAATGGCTGATTTTGGTTATTTGTGCTTCCTAGCATTTGATTTACAGAACACAAAATAATACGAGTTGGAAGGAACTTCCAGCCAATCCACCTCCCACCCTGCTCAAGTGGGAGACCCTGTGCCATTCCGGATAAACCGCTGTCCAATTTCTTCTTGAAAACCTCCCGTGATGAATATCCACCATTTTTTGTGTGTGTTATTTGTTGCTTTTCAAAGCTCTAGTTTTTCTGTTACTGAACCGATACTTTTTATTAGGCTCCCATTCTTCAATTTTTGCCCTTTGGTGTTCTTTCAGTTATTTGCCTTTGATCTTAATTTCTTGATTTTGACCTCCAGTCTGACCTTCCACTTTGGGATAGAATTGTTTTGTTTCTTAATGTTCAGGACCAGTGCTGGGCTGCAGGCAAAGGCTGTTATTTCAATCCTTGCAACCTATGAAACGATGGACACACCTGGTCTGGTTCTTCCAGTGAGACGGGAAACGGAGGCGGAGGGGAAAGCAACCTCACGGGGGGCGCGGAAAGAAAAAACTGCTTGTGTCCTTCGATGGGACGGGCGGACGGGCCATTCTCGGGCAAGGGCCACTTAAACGGGGGCCGCCCGGGCACCAGCGGTGGGGAGGCGCCACGGCCGCCTGCCCATCGTCCCCCCGTGCTGCGCTCCGGGCGGGCTGGCAAGGCTTCCTCCGGCGAAGCGCTTCTCCTCGGCCGCTTCTGTCCGGAGGCTGCAGCTGGGCGCCGGGGAGGGGCGCAAGGACAGAAGCCGCGGCCCGGCCGGAGCGCCCGCCGCTGCGTTGCCGGGTTCCGGGAGTTGAAGTCCGCGCATCTCGCTGAGGTTGAGAGCCAACACCCCCCCCCCCCCCCCCCCCCCCCCTCCCCCCCCCCCCCCCCTGGGCCCCCCCCCCCCCCCCCCCCCCCCCGTCATCCTTCAGGCAGGTCACTCACTCACTCACACCATCTGGCAGAAAAGTGACTGTACCTGCCACGGAATAAAAACAATCATAAACAATTAAAAACCTCTCAATAAACCTATTGGAACGGAAGTCCACACACTTGTCGGTCCTTGCCACCATTCAACATCTGTCTCCAATTTGCAAAGAATGATTGATGAGCACGTGTTGCATAAGACATTTTAGGTAGTTATGTATACGTTTAACAGGGTCCTTGGTCCTCTCGGAGCTCGGTTGTTTTCTTGCAGATGTTTCATTCATTGCATTCATTCATCTTGCATTCACTCATTATTGCAAGAAAACAACCCAGCTCACGGAGGACCAAGGACCCTTCATTTCAACCCTGAGCTGCAAATATTCTCCTTTGTTGATATATTTGTCATGACGCCCAGCTCGTAGTTTTCTAAAAGTGAATAAGAAAAATAAGTGAATCGACACAGCACCCGTCACACGATGATACGCTCTACAGCTACCCCACAATGAAGGAAGCTAAAAAGAAAATGACCAGTTCAGTGAAGCAAAACTTGTTCTTGATAAATCCTGACTTCTGATAATTATTACATTGTTTTACCAAGTGTCTATAAATAGCTGTTTGTGATCTGCTTTAGAGTCTTTCCAAATCTCCGTGTAGGACTTATTGAGCATCTTTTGGAAGACACAGACATTTGCTCCCTTCTAACCAACTGGCCTAAACTTCCAAAAAGTTTGCTGAAAAATTCCTTGGTCTTTGGACAAAATATTACTTTGAGTAAACTCTCTGTGTCAGACAGATTTCTCACCTGCCGGTCAGTTTTCTGAGACATGTCTCTGTCCACTTGGATTGGTTTTTCTGATTTTTTTGCATTTTTTCCTGTCTAAGCTGTAGGGTAGAAAATTTGCCTTTTTGTCACTCTTTGCTCTTTGTTATGTCAGTTGTTCTTTCTTTATAAATTCTGTGGCCTGTTCCAATACTTTTGTTGGTAGAAGTGATTTCAACTCTGAAATGTGGCCTACTTTCTCTTTCAAGATGCAATTGTGAAATTAATCTGTCTTATTCTTTCATGGAGAAGTTAAGAGCTGTGCTTTGCAGGATGTTTTTTGCCCATTGAGCACAGGTGCAGGCTGTTGGGGATGAGTCTGTGTAACCTGCATCTCAACATGAAGCACAAGTAGTTCCTGTAGTCTGCAATTTTTCTGGAAATCCATTCCTACTCCTGGCACCATTCGAAGGGTGTTCATCCCAAAGTGCATCACTAAGTGTCTATGGAGATCCTCGGCCATCCAGCTCATGGTCGTCCCAAAGGGGCTTTTTTTCAGGAGGCAACTGGACTTTCTGTTTTTTTCTTGGAAGACTTTTCACTTCTCCTCCAAGAAGCTTCTTCAGCTCTGACTGGATGGTGGGACTGAATGGAAGGATTTATACTCCTTGCAGACAGCTGGTCTTTTGCATCCTTTTAGCAAGTTGTTAAGGTCACCTGGAGGTTAGGAAAGAGTACTACTAATATCCCAAATGTGCTTTTTCAAGGGGCAACAGGACTTTCTAGTTTTTCTTTGAAGACGTTTCGCTTCTCATCTAAGAAGCTTCTGCAACTCCAAGCTCTTTCGAACAACTATGACCTGGATGATTGAGAAACTCCATAGACACCAAGTTGGCTTTTTTTCTTGTTCGTTATTAGGATTCTTTTAATTAAGAAAAAGTAATCAGAAAGTTGGCATTCTGCCAATTGCCCTGGTATGGACCTCTGTGAGTTAGATGGCAAAATGGCCATGCCGCCATGAAAGCGGAGCCACAACCACAGCAAAGACCAAAACACAGGTGAGTAACCTGTTCCTTGGAAACTCTTCAGAGAAGAAGACTGGAAGCGCTCTGGGCAACTGCTCCTTGTGAGGAATCTGCAAGTTTTCCAGGTATCAGCATTGGGAGACAAAGGGGTTAACCATGTTGCTTGCACTGAAGACACTAACTTTATAAGGACACTAATGACATATTAGCGTCCTTATAAAGCTAGACAGATAAGGTTACACTAAAGGACATAATTTTTTATAAGAATCTCCTTGGTGTCAGTGGTTAAGGCATCAGTTTAGAAACTGGGAAACCAGGATTTCTAGTTTTAGTGGGCACAAAGTCAGCTGCTTCACTTTCTCTCAATCATTTCTGAAAAACTTTGCCAAGAAAACTTCAGGGATTGATCCAGGCAGTCCTCAACACAATTGGACACAACTGAACCGAAGGAAAAAAAGGTTCACAAACCTTAAATTTCTACCTCCATTTAAAAACTAGTAGAGACTTTCAGAACAAGTTTGAAAAGTCAGCAGGCAAGTATAGCTTCAACTCTAAACAAAAAAAATTAATCACAAATCTAAAAATAGAATTTTTTTAAAAAAGCAAAAGCTACATAAAATTTTGATCTGAGAAAGTTACCAACAGATTTAAGAGTCGAGTTTGGTAGCTTCTAATACAAATCAGAAATATTTTGGCTATCTTATTTTTTTATGTATTAAATTTATATGCTGCCCTTTTCACTATCCATTTTGACTCTGGGTGACTTACAACAATACAAAAGCATGAATATAAAATAACTAAATCAATTATCTTGGTGTATAATAAGATAGTTTACAGATTTGGACCAGAAACTAGAAGGGACTAAAGACTTTAAGTGGAAGGCGTTGGTTAATGGGGGCTTACAAATGACATAAAATGTTATAACATTGGAAATATTAAATATTTTTGAAGAATGGAACTAGAAATTAGTACAGTATCAACAGTGTCAGTCGTGATGTCCAATTTTATGTAGATTATGTCCAAAATATGTCAATGGGGAAATGACATGTGGGGACCAAATTTTGTCTGGCAATAAAGTAGAAATACAGGGAGTCCTTGAGTTAAGAATGCAGTGGAGCCTGCCAATTACATTTGTGACCCAAGGATTCATTGGAGTGAATCCCATAAAATGAATTGAGAACTCCCTACTTTTTACCCACACATTTGCTAATCGAATGCACAGGTTGTTTACGTGCACCTGAGGTAGCTCAGTGTGGGGAAGGCCAGGTGGGGGTGGGGGTGGGCTAGTGATGGATCAGGCCACCTGCTGAGGACTGCTCAAGGCCTCCTCCCAACCCAGACACCTCATGCTCCCCACAGCTGCTCCCCCCTCCCATGCTGAGTCACTTGCCTTGTGAAGATTTAGTGAGCTGTATCCTCTTCAGCCTCTCTGCCTTGCAAGATCACAGCCCCCAGAAGTTTCCAGTCTCAGCATGCAAAACGTTGGCACACCGACTTTGGGAGGCTCTGGGGCAGCACGAAGCCTCCCGTCGGCTTGCAAACAGTTTGGGCGCAGCGACTGGAAGCTTCTGGGGGCCTTCATCTTGTGAAACTTCAGGCATCCATCTGTTTTTGCAGAGAATGAGTGCCTGAAGTCATGGGACATCATGGCCCCCAGATGCTTCCAGTCGGTGGGAGGCTTTAGGGCACCGAAATCACGCTGCCTCAAAGCGTCCCATCGACTTACAGACACTTTGGCAAGCCTTTGCCAGCAAGAACGGAGCCTGGATGGGACCCGCTGGCAAAGGCTTTTTGCAAAGACGACCGGAGCCCACGGGGACGCTACCTCCCTGCAGGCTTCGGTAAGGAAAAGCCCCCTCCGTTTGCAAAGCCTTTTGCCGCAGACCTCATCCAGGCCTCAATGCGCAGAGAACAGAGGCCGAAAGTGCGCAAGATCGCGTGAGATCAGCAGCACGAGATCTTGTGAACTTTACGTCTCTGTCCTCTGCAAATGCACTGCAGGCCTGAAGCAACAAAGCAGGCAAAGATCTTCGCAAAGTAAGGGACCCTCCACAGGCCCAGTTCCTGTGGAGACCCAGGGGAGGGGAGGGGGATAGGAAGAACCAATTTTGCAGTGCCTCTGCGGTCCCTTTGCAAGGGCAAGTGCCACGGTGCCACCACATTCTAACCTTGGGACTCTGTTGTAAGTACCGGGGGGGGGGGGGGGGGCTATGTCGCAAGTTCAAATAGTTGCTCAGTGAACTGTTGTAACTTGAGGATTATCTGCATAAATGTTCCAAGATAATGTTTTGGAAAAGGATGTTTATGGGATATAGAAAAGAAACTGGCTGAAATGTTAAAAATTAAAGGGGAAATACAAATGGCAAACCAAGAAAATGATTTCTTATTGGATCTACAAAAGAGGCTTATTAAACCCTTGATGAAATCAGTGCAGTTGGGTAAACAATCAAACCTTATATCAGTATTTGAATAAACTCAAGATTAAGATTGTTAGACATAAAAGAAAAGAGCAGAGTTACATTATTTGATCAAGATTAAAAGATTTGATCAAGACATTTATTTGCAAAGTTCTGGCAGTCTGTTATGGACTTTTTTTGCTGCTACCAGGATTGAAAAGTGATGTTTTATGGATTTGGTTATTGTTAAAGGAAGGGATATGGACAAATCTATTTGTAATCTTAGAGAGGGTGAGGAGTTATTAAATTTGTCTATATGTGTGATGAAGTTTGGGAGTTACTTCTTTATATATTTCTTTCCTCACTATATTCCTATTTTTCTCTTGCACTTTTTATTCTCACTATTCTTTTTTTAATATAGTTTATATTAACTTTTACTGTTCTAATCAAAATCCTTCATAAAAATTATATGCAAATAAACGAATAAAAAAATTGCCCAAGATATCTGATAGCAGCTTATTCTCAGCTGCAGCAGCCATGCCAGGCAGTCCCTCCACAGGCCGTCAGGGTGCCCAGCTTGCCTCTGCCTGAAGAAGCTAGCCGACAGAGCTCCTGGCAAGCACTTGGCCTGCAGCGGCTCAAGGCCAGGCAGGAATACAAGCAGGAAACGCCGCCGACAGCGGCTCCCTCCCTCCCTCCCTCCTTCGGAAGTAGCTTCAGCGGAAGGGGACTTGCCCATCAGGGAAGAGGCCATTAGCAAAAGGAGGGTGATTTATGGGGCAGCAAAATGTTCTTTGGTCAGCATTTTGACAGCTCCTAAGATGTTTATGTCCTAGGAGGAAACAAGGAAGATAAAGAAGGATGTGGTGCACTTAGGAAATACATTAAAAAGAGCATTGGAAGAATGAAGCAAAGACCGTAGCAATTGGAGCTAATAGCTTGGATAGAAGAGGAAGCATCAGAGGCCTATAAATCGCCAAGCCACATCAAGAGGGCCTTTCTCCCACATCACCCAGGGATTGGCTGCAATTGAACGTAGGACTCAAGATAAACCACAGGCCATGTTATTTTAGAGCATCACAATTCTGGTAGCAGCAGCCAACATGGGTGAGCCTGAAAGGAAACATGCCAGTTTGACAATGGACCAGCCCGTCTGTGGCCCCTCCTGATGCAGCAGCTGTGGGGTGAGAATGAGCAAGGTCGATTCCTGCCCGCCATCGGGAGCCTCCTGGTGGCCAGAGAAGGCTGGACTGGATGGCCTCACGGCTCTTGCACACTTGAGCGCAAAGCGAAATCTTTTAAAGGGCAGGCAGTGCCGCTCCTGGACTCTCTTCATGGGTTCCTAAGGGTGTCGGCCTTTTTCGCACCAAGTGACACTCCAAGGTGGATGTGACCCGAGTCCTTGGCACTGGCTGAGCCAATATTCCGTTTTTAAGGATGAACACTCGTCCAATAATGCTGGCTATTGGGGGGGGGGGGGGTTCTGCATGCACAGAGCCCCCTGCTCAAGTGCTGCTCTGATAAGGGGGTCATTTCTGGTGGGCTGGGGGAAGAAGAGAGGGGGGAAATCGCATCAAGGTCGGGACCCTGAGAACCTACAAATGGTTAAGAGGGGTGTCCCAAGGCTGCCGCTGTGGCTTTTCTCTGTGCGACACTCACGGCACCTCCTGTTTTTCTCCTGCAAAAGGCTATTTCCAGGCTCTCAGACCTTCTGGACTATGATTGCCAGTTTCACAAACCAGCCAGTAAACCCAGAATGCTGGTTTGGCAGAATGCTGGGGTTCTGATATTCCCAGAGTGTGGGTTTTTGAAAGTGGCTCGTGTGGAAAGGAGAGCTGCTTCCAGGGGGGCAGTGGACGGTGGGGCGCCTTGAGGAGACCTGGCTAACAGCAGTGCAGGGGTGCTGATGGTGGCAGTTTCCAGGCGAAGGGTGGGATGTCCTGGGTTGTGTGGTGGGCGAGGAGGTCTCAGGAACAGCCTGGGAGCTGTGGATGAGGGACTGCGCTCCTTTCAAAGCCTTCAGGCTGCGTTTTTGGGGTTCGGAATGGGGATGAGCCCAAAGCGACGCGAGAGCCGGCGGGTTCTTGCTCAGGGCGGACATCTTCCTTGCTGCACGCATGGACTTCATGAGCAAGCCTCAACTGGCGGGTCGGATCCGGCCACAAACCGCGAGGGCTGGGGGCAGGTGGCATACCCAGCCACAGGCCAGGGAGAGCGGCTGACACACCGCCTCCAGGACAACCCCCCCCCCCCCCAAGGAAGGCCGGAGGGGCGTCCAGGGGCTGGCTGGGAGGCGGCAGGGAAGGGGGCCAGGCCCTCTCGGCGCCCTCCTCACCTGCTTCACCGGGAGGCGCCCAGGCTCGGCTCCCCGGAGCTGCCTCCGGCCCGGGGGGAGCGGGGGGGGGGCCGGGGGGGCCCCGCGGGGGGGGGGGGGGGGGGGGGGGGGGGGGGAAGCCGAGAAGGAAAACTTGGCGCGGCCGGAGCGAGAGGAAGTGCGACAACAAAAGCCAGATAAAAGGGCGGCGGCGGCGGCGGCGGCGGCGGCTCCTCTCCCTCCTCTCTGCGCCTTTCTCTTTCTCTCTCTCCGCGCCGGGTGAGGAGGGGCTGTTTTGCATCCCTTCACGTCAGCCCTGCCTCATTCCCTTCTTCCTTCCTTCCTGCGAGGGAGAGAGAGAGAGAAAAGGGAAGGGAACTGAGGACGCGCCAGCACCAGCAGCAGCAGCAGCAGCAGCAGCGCCGCCGCCCGAGCCCAGCGCTGCGGCAGCCGCCCCGGAGGCCCCCTCGCCTCGCCCGCGCCGGCGGGGGCTGCGCGTCCCGCGGCCGAGCCTCTGCGGGACTCCCAGGGTGAGTTCGCCGGCGCCCCGGCCGGCCCCCGACCCTCCCCGCCCCGGGTCGAGGAGCCGCCGGGCCCAGAGGGCCGCGCCGCGCCTGACGACTGACCAGGCCCCAGAGGCCGCCGCCGCCGCCGCCGCCCTCGCGGCCCCGGCGAAGCAGCGATGGCGCCGCGGGGGGAGGAGGAGGGCGGGGGGGGGGGGGCGGCGGCGCGGGGCTCGGCTCGGCCGCTGAGCACGTGGGGCGCCTGCCCGGCTTTCGGGCCGCTTCCCTCCGCCGCGCAAAGTTCGGCGCGCCAGGCCGGCGGAGGAAGCGGATCCCGGCGGGTGCCGAGGCGGCGGCGGCGGCGGCGGCGGGTTACCTGTTGCGCCTGGGAGCCGCGGCCCTTCTTGCCCGCCTCCCTTCCGGCTCCGCGCGCTGAACCTCCCCTCGAACAGCTGGTCGTGTCGCCCGCGCCCCTCGCTGCGCGCCGGCCCGCCCGGAGAGCCGCTCCGGAAGGCCGAGTGGCGCCGCGCTCCCTCGCGGCTCCCGGGCGTGGCGGGCCGCGGGCCTTGCGCGCCGCCGAAGGGAGGGGGCGCCCTTGGCAGGACCTTCCGCCCGGCCCTGGAAGAGGCAGCGCCGCCGAGGCTGCCCGGAAGGCAGGGGAACCGGAGCCGCTCCGTCCCCTCCGCCCGGTGGGAGCGGGCTGGCGGGGAGTGACTCTCCGCCCACGTTGCTGCCCCCGAGGGAAACCCGGGCTCGAGGCCGAAGCCCCGGGTGCCCTTGGCGGGGAGCAGAGGTCGAAGCGGTGGTGGAAGGAGCGCCGCCTCCCTCAGGCGTCTCCGCGGCGCGGGGGGACCGGAGGGCCCAGCTCTTGGCCGGCTGGTTGGAGCTGTGCGGCCCCCGGATTAGGGCGGGCGGGGAGGGCGGCGCAGCCGGGCCGCGTCAGGTGGGATGCGCGGGCGGAGAGGGCCGAGACGGCGCCCTTTGCGGGGAGGGGAGCCCGGGCCCCTCGGCCGGTGCTGTGACGGAGGAGGGTCTGCTGGGCGTCAAGGGGGAAGAGGCGGCGGGGCATCCCGCCAGCAGGGATTGGGGGTCAGGAATTGCCCAGCGGCGCCTCAGTCGCAACCGGCCCCGGTCTCGTTATTCCCCCGGCTTCTCCGCTTGAGTCTGCGTTTCCCCTCTCCCAAGGCGGGGCGGCTGCTGGGGAGCCCGGGCGTGGGGGTGGATGGCGGGGCCTTTTTGTCCCGGCTGAGGCCTTCAGCGGAGCCATCGCGCCTCCTGGCCGGGGTGCCAAGGGGGCTTCGCGGGGGAGCCTCCCTCGGCTTTGGCTTGCATCTTCCTGGCTTGGCCACCGACGCTGTGCCCGCCCCCCCCCCCCCCCCCCCCCCCCCCCCCCACACACACACACACGCGCGCGCGCACACGCAGAGAGAGGAAACACCAGGGGGACTGAAAGAGGAACCCCGACATGGGAAGCCAAGAGGGCATCCATTCTACCTTCCTTCCTTCCTCCTGGATTCTGCCTGGAATGGCCCCCACAAGCAAACGGCGCCTTCCCTGCTGACACGCCCTGTTGAAAACCGGGGGGGGGGGGGGGGGGGGGGGG
>BLBF01000077.1:616511-668679 GCA_015471245.1 Laticauda colubrina | reverse complement strand
GATGGCAGATGAGATTCTGCTGAAACGTTGCTACAATTTTAACAGCACTACAATGACGTGGGATAATACCCGAAGGAAGCTGAACAGCACAGATATATATATATACACGTATATATAAATATGGGGACACTTGTGCTGCTTGTGGAGAGGCATTCACAGTTCCAAGAGAATAAGAGCTTTACTGTTTTACAAAGACCTGGTATAGAATAACTTTTTCTAAAATAACAAGAGAGACTTTAATGTTCCTTTTTTACTGAAATTATTTCTCTCCCTACATGTTCCATGTGCTCTCTGAAAATAGAAAAGCTATTTAAGGAGAAGCAGTGCGCGCGCACACACACGCACACACAGCAGAGGAACTGAATAGAGGAAGGATGAAAGGGGGGAAAGGAGCCTCAAAGGGGGGTGGGGGTGAGAGAAACAGAGTGAAAAGCGATGGAAAAAGGAAGGGGGGGATGGAGAGCTCTGAAAAGAAAGGCTGAATGGAGCTGCAGGAAGGGGAAAGAGGAGAGCGCTTGAAAAGAAAGGAGCCCGGATTCACAGGCTGTGCCAACCCGCCCCCCCCCCCCTTGTGTAAAGATGTAAAATCCTTTTGGCTTTTCAGGTTCTCTCTTTTGGGGGGGGGGGGGCCGCAGGGGGAAAAAGAAAGTTAATTCTCAACTGAGCAGAAAATGAAAGTGGCCGAATGAAAAGAGGAAGAATCTACCCCTAAGGAATCTTGCAAAAAAGAAATCACTCACACACTCAGTTAAAAATCAAAATGGCGTGTCTGTTGGGGGGGGGGGGGAACATCTGCCCCAACAAACAAAGCTTCTCTCAGCCGGAGAGACGGGCTTTCTCTCCCACATGGGCGGCATCCAGCAACTGGAGGCCTGCCACGTTCCCCTCCGTGGCCTTGGGAGCTGCGCCCGGGCCTGGGCCGGAGGAGAAACTCGGTCCACTCCTGGCCCATCCTGTCCTCGCTCGCCATTCGTTTTTCGGCACTGAGCTCACCCAGCAGGCTAGCTGTGGCTCTCCCATTTCTGGTTCACCGCGAAGGATTCTGCAGCTGGGGGACAGCTGTTTTCTTCCCTACCTCTGCCAATTCACCATTAAGTGCAATAGTTTCCTGACTTCCAATTAGAGTTGCTGGCTGCACAACATACCTGAAGCAAAAGATGGATTGTTCTTGTGACACACTGACCAAAATAGGTCCAAACTGATGGTTAGCAGGGCATGCTGCACAGGGCCCTGATGTGAGTGAGGCTGTTTGGCAATTCAGCTAAACTTTCTCGAGTTTACTAAAGAGCATTATGGAAAAGCCAGGATGAGCACCGCAGGGCAAAGAAAGTGCAATTCCGAGGTTGGTGACGGTGGCCCATTTTTGGTGAATGGTGGTAATGGAAGCACCAAGGAGGATCTCTGGACAAATGCAGGGACTCTGCTAGAGGGCGCAGAGACCTGGGTGGGAACACGGGCTCCCCAGCAGTTGGCTTTCGGGGGACTCAATGGGGAAGGATAAGCTGATGGAAGGGGCACTGCAGGATATTCCAGATGCCCTGTCAGAGTTGGGCGCCAACTGGATGGATGACTTGTGGGGTTACTGGAGCAGGTTTTACTGGTTACTGAGCTCTTGACATGTAAGGAAGTGGACAAGGTCCTTTAACCTGTGGGCATGGCCACCCCTTTATTAGGTGGAGGTTGTTGAAGATCCCTGAGAGGAATCTGCGGTTGGGTCCAGGAAGTGGTGCCAGTTTCTTTGAGAGAGAGCAGCCCTTTGGCCTTGAAGAAGGTGGTGGCAGCCATCCCTCCTTGCTCCGCAGCACCTTTCAGTACCATCAACTGTAGTGGTGAGGTCAGCATTTGGGGTCCTGTCAGTCAAACAATGCTATCTGCCACAGTGCAGGAGGCACAGCTTCTCTATTCTTGTGCCCTCTGGAATGCCATCCTCTCTCCTTCAAGATCCATCCCGATGATGTCCAGGAAGTTTTTGAAAACCAGACTTCTCCCTGGTTCAAGACGGGGAAGTGGGGTGCATGCAGTTGGCATACAAGGCTTGTCATTTCACACTTATCGTCCACCTCGCTGTCTCAAAAGTACTTCTTGAAAAGGCAACTGGACTGAGGAAGAAGTAGTTTTGTTTCCTCATCCAATAAAGGGAAAGATCTCCTTCCTCAAGGAAAAAAGAGCGCAGTTGCCTTTTGAAAAAGCACTTTTGAGACAACTGTGACCTGGAAGACTGAGAATGTCCACAGACCTTCGCTCCACCTCATTATTCCTATTCTGTAAAAGCTGCCCAGAATCACTTAGAGTGGGATCGCCTCTAAATTATATAAGCATTAAATAAATATATAATTGGATGGAATTAATGAGACCCTCCCCCACAAGTAAAAAGTCGGTTCCCCTTCTATTCACTCATCAAATTGTTTATGAAGATGGACTGGGCCTTCGACAGAACCTTGGGATACCCCACTGCATGCTTCCCTCCACGTCGATGTAGTTCCACTGAGAACTGCTTATACATGCTGGGTATAAAGTTGGTCAGGCAATCGTAATATAATGGTTATAAATTTTGTCCCAGCGTCTGAAGTTGGGAGAGACCTTGGAGAACTCCTAGTCCAACCCCGCCCAGAGCGGGAATCCTCCTATCGTCCTAGAGAAATGGCCATCCTGTCTTTTCCTGAAAACCTCCCTGACTCTTGGAGGCAGGTTGGGCCACTGCTGAATCATCCTCGCAGCCAGGCAAGGCCAGGGGGGTCCATCCCTGCAGCTACGTTAGGATTTCATCCTAGGCCCACAGGTTGCTGCTTGCAACCTCAGCCTGTCTTCACTTCTGAAACCCTTTGCTTGATTTGCCATTCTTAGCCATTGTGATGTCTGAACTGAAGCCTAGAAGAGTCAAAAGGTCAAGGTGATGGCCACAGCTGATGCCCCATCCTTTTTGTGCATTGGCAAGCGGTGCAGCGCAAAGAGGTGGGGCTTGGGTCACTGGCACCAGAAGAATTGGTTGAACGCATGTCAGATAATATTGGCCCAATTCGTTCCAGGTTGGAACTCTTGTGGGGTGCAGGTCCTTATGAGGTGATCAGGGGATCATCTTGCCTCGTACTTAATGGGATCTGTTTGACCCCGTTGCCCCTAAGGAAGTGGGAAGGGTACTCTCTGCTGTCAGTGCAACCACCTGTCCTTTAGATCCTTGTCCATCCTGGCTGAAAGCCTCCAGACCAGCAAGTGGGTTCCTGCAGTAAACAATTCCTGGCTGCGAGAGAGGATATCCTGGGATCTTTTATTCCTGGTTTGTCCGCTCCTTAAGGAACCATCCCTTGAGCTGCCTGGATAATTTTACTTCCAGTTTACCATCTTTTCTTTACAGGGAAAGTGGTAGGAAAGGTGGTTGCTTGGCAAATCCAGAGAATCCTGGGTGAAACGGACTTCCAGGATCACTTTCAATCTGGCTTCAAGTCTGGTTATGGGACACGGACAGTCTTGGCCGCACTTATGGGCGGTCTCTGGCGAGACATTGCTGCTTTTCTGGACTTTTCTGGTGTGGCCCTTGAGACCATCAACCAGGATGTCCCCTTGGGCTGGTTCAGCTCTTCCTCTGAGGTTGCTCCCAACTGCTGTTGATGGGGGAAGACGTCCAGGTGACAGCCCCTGCTTTGTGGGGTGCCACAGGGCTCGGTGCTCTCTCCGACTTAACCCACAGGTGAAGCTGCTGGGCGAGATTGTCCTTAGACTGACTAACTTTGCGCAGCTCTCGAAGGGTCACCTGCCCCAGTGATGCTGTCTCTCTCCTCTCGGCCAGGTCTGTTGTTCTACTGATCCTATTGACTTTCACTTTCTCTCAACTTCCTTTTTATGTCTTCCTTTTTTTCATGATTTGAGAACTGCCCAGAATTCGTCCGAGATAGGTGGCAGTTCCTCTTCCTCCTCCTCCTCCTCCTGGTGCTGTCACATCCACCGCAGTGACTATTTCTGCAATCCTTCCTGTCCACCCAAGGAACACACACACCCCCCCCCCACGCCCCGCTTGTCGGGCTGGCAACTCAACGCTTTGGAGGGGAGGCGGCTGCCGGAGGGGGGGGGAGGAGGAGGAGCGGCGCATCCCCCGAGTCGGGTCTGCTGGCCGAGGACTGACCGGCGACTCTTGCCAGGGTTCAAAGGGCACGTGACGTCAGGCGGCCTTCCAAGCCACCTGGCCTCGCCCAGACCGGCCCAATGCACGTCGAGGTCGTGATTCATGAAGGCCAGGTGGGGCCGGCGAGATCAGGCGCCGGGGGAAGCCGCCCGCTTGTGCGACGGGAGCCGCTTTCGCTCCGTTGCCGGATGGCCCTCTGGAGTCCGGACGAGGGTCCTGTGGCGGGGGGAGAAGCCTCCGCGCTGGGCACCTGCTCCCCCGGGGCTCCCGGACTCCCGCCCGCACACTTCTCCGAAGGGCGCTTGGCAACGCGGGGCAGCCGCAGAGCCCCCCCCGCCCCCCCCCGCTCTCCCCGAGAGGGCCGCCGGGCGCGGGAGCCGCAAGGCCGGGAGGGGCGGGGCGTCGCCTGGGAGACCGGAGCGGGACGGCCCTGCGCAGGATTTGGCCGCCGCCGCCGCCACTGGCCGGGCGGAGCCAAGCGCGGAGGGGGCGGGGCTGCGGCGGAGGCCCCGCCCCGCCGCCGGCCCCTCCTTGAGGGGCGGGGCTCCGCACCTGCGGCTCGCCCGGTCCGGGCAGTTGAGGCGGAAGCTCCGGGCTGGGCGGCGCCTCCTCCGTCGCTCGGAGGGAGGCCGCGGCTCCCGGAAGGCCTCTGGAGGCCCCTCGGCCGGCTGTCCGTCCCGGCCGGGCGCGGAGGCTGCGAGGCCGTGGCCGGGAGGGAGGCGGGCAGGCCGCGCGCAGCTCCCCTGGGCTCTCCGGGGCTGCTCCGCCCGGGCGGGGGATCCCTCGGCAGGTGGACCCGGGGTAGGCGGGGAGGCGGCCCGGCGGCGGGCCCTCAGAGCCGGGTTCGTGGGTCCCCAGCAGCCCTCGCCGGCCATGAGCGACCCCTTCCCGGGCAGAGGGCGGCTGGGCCGGGGGTCCGCCTCCCGCGGGGCCCTTCGGGCCGCAGCCAGTCGCGCAGGCCCGGCTCCTTGCCAGCCCCTCCCTTGGGCCTGCTCTGCCCCCCCCCCCCCCCCCCCCGGCCCTTGGCTTGAGTGGCGCCCCATCACAGCCGGGAGAAAAATGCTCCAGTGGGGCCCGGAGCGATGCCAGCGGGCTTGCCATGCAGGTCGCTTCACCCGTTGCGAAGCCGTGTGGTCGCTAAGCAAGGCATCACTTGGCCGGACCGTGTGGTTTTCCCCGTTGGATGTCTTTGCGTGGCCAGAAGCCTGTGGGCAGATGGTCTCGTGGGACCAGGGGATATGCTGCCTTGGCCATAAGTGCAGGGACCGCTTGTAAAGTTACGTCTCCAGTGATATTGCAACTTCAGAGGGTCACTTAAGCCGTCAGTCGGTGTAGCGGTTGTTAAGTGAGAACTATGCGTTATTGGGCGGTTGCGATGCCCATAACTGCCTCGTGGCAATGACACCGGCTTCCTTCGGAATGAGGTTTTGTCAGGCTGGTGTGGGTGGAGGTGTTGGGCCTGTGCCCACCCCAGAAGGCACCGGAGCTCACCGCTTCCCTTCCTCTCTCCTCCCTGCAGGTGCTGCAGCTCTGCCGGATGGTGCGAGGCATGGAGCGTTTCGCCAGCTCCGGGACCCAGACGGAGGCGGTGGTGGTGCTGTCGCTGGCCCAGGCCGCTGTCCTGGGTCTCGTATCTGAGAATGAGTTCCTGGGAGGCACCGTCAACCCCGACAGCATCTTCTCCAGTTTGGCAGGGAAGCTGGACGAGGACGCAGCAGCCACTGAGCTGAAACCACCTGAAGGCAACAGCCCAGCTGGCCCATCCCAGGGGGAGCCCCTGGAGGAAGAGGAGGGGCCGGAGGCAGAAGCCTCCCTTGGGAAACAGGCCCGGAGGAGGAAGCGCCCCCCTGTGCGCCTGGTGCCAAAGGTGAAGCGCGAGAGGGGCGAGACGGAGGGGGAGGAGGGGGAGGAGGAGGAGGGCAGCCCCGAAGTGCCCGCCGGGCCCCCCGAAGAGCAGGGTCTGGAGAGCAGCAACCCAGAGGAGCCATGTCCTGAGCCAACCCGGCAGAGCAGCAGGGTGGCAAGCCTCGGCCCCTTCAGCAGGCGGCCTCAGCCCCTGCAGCCTCCGCGGAGGCCCCCGCAGCCAGAGCAGCCCTTGGGAGCCTACGAGGAAAGGTTCCCTGGCCCACCGCAAGCCGGCCTGGACAGCGGCTGCAGCTTTCCACCCGGCCTGCCGTCCCTGAGTGGCTTGGAGAGCCAGCTGCCGGCCTCTCCCGCAGGGCAAGGCAGGAGCGGGGCAGGCTTCACCTGGCAGGAGCCGCTGGACTTCGAGGCAGAGGCCCCCGGCGAGCACAGCAAGAAGGTGCACATGGACCGCCTGGACATCAACGTCCAGATTGACGACTCCTACCTGGTGGAGAAGCGCTGGCAGTGCCGCCTGTGCGAGAAGTCCTACACCTCCAAGTACAACCTGGTGACCCACATCCTGGGTCACAACGGCATCAAGCCCCACTCCTGCCCGCACTGCAGCAAGCTCTTCAAGCAGCCCAGCCACTTGCAGACCCACCTGCTCACCCACCAAGGCACGCGGCCCCACAAGTGCCAGGTGTGCCACAAGGCCTTCACCCAGACCAGCCACCTCAAGCGCCACATGCTGCTGCACTCGGACGTCAAGCCCTACAGCTGCCGCTTCTGTGGCCGGGGCTTTGCCTATCCCAGCGAGCTCAAGGCCCACGAGGGGAAGCACGAGAGCGGCCGCTGCCACGTGTGCGTGGAATGCGGCCTGGACTTCTCCACGCTCACCCAACTCAAGCGCCACCTGGCCACGCACCAGGGCCCCACGCTGTACCCGTGCCCCGAGTGCAACAAGTCCTTCCACTACCGCAGCCAGCTGCAGAACCATACGCTCAAGCACCAGAACGTGCGGCCCTTCGTCTGCACCGAGTGCGGCATGGAGTTCAGCCAGATCCACCACCTGAAGCAGCACTCGCTCACCCACAAGGTAGGCCGGACCCACTGGGGCCAGGTGGGGACCCTGCAGCTGCCTCCTGCCCCCACCCTGCTGCCCCAGCTGGACCCTCCTGGGGCTCTGAGCCAGGCCCCGGGGGCCACTTGCGTCTCTTTCAGGGCGTGAAGGAGTTCAAGTGTGAGGTGTGTGGGCGCGAGTTCACGCTGCACGCCAACATGAAGCGGCACATGCTGATCCACACCAGCGTGCGCCCCTATCAGTGCCACATCTGTTTCAAGACCTTTGTGCAGAAGCAGACGCTCAAGACCCACATGATCGTGCATTCGCCCGTCAAGCCCTTCAAGTGCAAGGTAGCACAGGGGACGGAGTGGGAGTGGGAGTGGGGTGGGGTGCGGCTGGGAATAGCCACCTGTCTCCCCCTCCCCACTGAAAGGCTGCTGGAGGGAGCCCCTCCCCTTTAGACCTCCCCTTAGAGGGGCTCTGGGGGTGACCAGGCCGCCCAGCCATTGAGTCCTGTTTGGGCACCTCTGCCTACAGGTGTGTGGGAAGTCCTTCAACCGCATGTACAACCTCCTGGGCCACATGCACCTGCATGCCGGCAGCAAGCCCTTCAAGTGCCCTTACTGCTCCAGCAAGTTCAACCTGAAGGGGAACCTCAGCCGTCACATGAAAGTCAAGCACGGCGTGATGGACCTCAACCTGGACAGCCAAGGTTTGCAGGGGGGGGGCGGGAGGGGGGGCTGGAGGGAGCCAGGTGCCCATCTCCTGGAGGAGCCCCCGAGGCCACCAGGCACACTTGCATTCCTCCCCAGATCCCATGCTGGAACTGTCAGGCACCAATCCCTCAGAACTGGATGGGCAGCAGGAGATGGACGACTACGAGAACGCCTACGACTACGGGGCAGTGGGGAACCCCAGCGGCGGGTCTGCCTTGGCCGAGCAGACCATGAAGGAGATCGCCTACTACAACATGCTATAGTTGGGAGGGGAAGGGCCTGGTCAAGGGGGGTGGAGGATGTTTCCCCACCCCAATAAAGCAGTGCCTGGGCTGCACAGAACAGGGGAGTACAGGGAGGATCCTGCAGCTCTGGCTCTACTCCGGCCTCTGTGGCCCTCCCAGCCACCTCTTGGCCAGGTGTGGCTCTGCTGGTTGGCGGTTCCTTGCTGGGGCACCAGCCTTGCAGGACTCCACTTGCCTTACTCTACCTCCCACACCTGGCCAGGGCGGTCCTGCAGACCTGCCTGTCCCGAGAGTCCTGGCCGAAGCAACTGGGGGACCAGAGGGGGGTCCTTGGCAGGTGAAGCAGGTCTCCCTCCCTCCAACTGGACCGCAAGGGCTGCTCGCCTCCCACCCACGTTGCAATCTACCTCCGCCCTGAACTCGGAAAGAGCAGCCTGGGTCAGGAAGCCTGGCTCCCCCAGTCCAGTGGACTCCAAAGTGCCCCCCCTTTACTTGGCAGAAGGGTCGAGCCCCCCCTGCCCAGCCGGTGGCCGCCTTCTACTCCTGGGGCGCTGCCCCTTTTGTGCATAGAGCTACTGTGTTTATTTTCCAGTTCTGAAGTTCAGCAATAAATGAATATTGTTTGGCAGACAGACTGGGTGGTGGTGGTGGTGGTGCTGGAGCGCTGCGGATGCGTCGCACGGACTGACGGTCGCACGAAGGGAGAAGCCATGGTTTAATAGCTCTCTCGGGCACCCAAGGCCAGGCCCGTTACAGCACCCAGCCCTTTTCCTTCTCCCCCTGCAAGATCTGCAGTCACACAATGGGGGGTGGGGGGTCAAGGTCTCTTCCCCGAGAGTGGCCACAAGGGCCTTGCAAGCATGGGCCCCGAAGGACTCCCGCGGGACGGGAGCAGCCCCGCCTGCACGCGCCAGTCCCTGGGAGCAGGGTCTTCGCCCGCAGCCCCTCTGCCCTACTGCTTGCTCAGGGCTCGGTCCAGGTTGCTCTTGATGGCGTCCAGGAAGTCGGTGGTGTTGACAAAGTGCTCGTTTAACTTCACACTGCAGACAGACAAGAGTCTCAGGGTCACTGGCGGGGGGAGGACAGGGCTTCCGGCCGAAGTGCCCCCACCTGAGCCAGGCCTCACTTGCTTAATCCATGGATGCAGCCAGCCAAATCCTTGGTCATTGTCCCGCTCTCCACTGTCTCCACGCAGACCCTTTCCAGAGTCTCAGCAAACCTAGGGAGGGAGGGAAGGCTGAGGAAGGGAGCAGGGCCCCCTATGGTCTGGGGAGAGGCCTCCCACAGCAACCCCTGCCCCCACCACCACTGCCCCCCCCTTACCTGACCAGCTGAGGGTTGCTGTCCAGCTTGCCTCGGTGCTGCAGGCCTCGGGTCCAGGCGAAGATGCTGGCGATGGGGTTGGTGCTGGTGGGACGGCCCTGAGGGAGAGGCGCAAGCAAAGCGCATGTGCTCTGGGAGCCTGCTGCCCGCAGCGGGGCTCCCCAGGACTCCCCCACCTTCCTGCAGGCAAGCTCACCTTTTGGTGCTCCCGGAAGTGGCGAGTGACCGTGCCGTGGGCAGCCTCTGCCTCAATGGTCTTCCCATCGGGGCAGACAAGGACCGAGGTCATGAGGCCCAGGGAGCCAAACCCTTGGGGCAAAGACAGGGTCCCTCTGACCAGGAAGGAAGAGCCACTGCTCCCCTGGCTCCCCAGTGCCCGACGCCCTGCACAGCTCCCCCAGGGCACCCAGCTGGTGCCAGCAGCCATGTTAAAGGCAGCAAGAGCTGGGAGGTGAGGTGGTTCACATATTCCGGGATAAGCCCACCTCGCACCCCACCCCCAAAGGGAGCTGGTCTCCCTCTGCTCTTTTCCTGCAGGAGGAAGATTTGCTTTGTGCTCCTTGGAGCAGTGGGGGCCCTGAGCCCAAGCTGCTTCCCCTGCAAGGTGCCACCCTAGCCTGGCAGCACCAGGTGAAGGGAGGAGCGACCCCACTTGCCAGATGCTAAGGGCTCAGGACGGGGTTCTTGGTGCCCTGGTCCTGCTCTCGTCCCTCGGCAAGCACTCGCTCCTGCCCAGCACAGGGACTCCACCTGGCGGAGTGTGCCCAGGCAGGGCCCGTCTGTACCTTGGGCCAGGATGTCTGACTGGACATCTCCATCGTAGTTCTTACAAGCCCAGACAAAGCCGCCGGCAGATTTCAGCACCTGGGCCACCATGTCATCGATGAGCCTGTGCTCGTACCAGATCTTGAGCTTGTCGAATTCCGTCTTGTAGTGCCTGACAGGGAGGACAAGCAAGGTCAGCCCTGGACTGATGCCAGTGCAAAGGGGCACCAAAGGCTAGTAGGCAGGCTCTGACCCCGGCCAAGGGGGCTGCCCCTCCCCACGGGCTAAGTGGCTTACTTCTCGAAGATTTCCTGGAAGATGTCCTTGAACCGCCCATCGTAGGCCTTGAGGATGGTGTTCTTGGTACTCAGGTAGAGTGGCCATTTCTTCTGGATGGCGTACTGGAAGCAGCTGTGGGCAAAGCCCAAGATGGACTGCAAGAGGCAGGCCGAGGGCTCAGTGGGGCATGCCTGGCACTAGCCTGCCTATAGAGCCCCCCCTCCTCCAGGCAGAAGAGGGACGTTGGGGACATTCGGCAGGCCAGAGCCCCGTGAGCCTGGGTCTCCCCAGGGAACGCTGTGTCCTCCGTGAGTCCTGCCCCCCCCCTTTTCCTCACCTCATCGGTGTTGTACATGCCCATGCCGACACCCCCGCCTGGGAAGTTAAAGACTTCCCACTCCTTGGCACCGCTGCCGTCTTTGGGCACAAAAACCATCTTAAAGGTCCCTGATTTATCCACCACGAAGTCTGTGGCTTTGTACTGAAAAACAGAGCCCCGAGAGGATTACAGCCCACCCTACCCTTCAAGACACAAAAGGCTATAAAGAAACCAAGATCAAAATCTATCTCGGGTAAGCAGTGAAACCCAGTCAAAAACAGTTTCAAGAACTGCACGACAGAGAAGGAATGCTTTCCAAAATGAAAAATCCAGAGGCTCAGCCACTGCTTGTTTCCCCACCCAACACTGTGGAGGGGAGTCCAGCAGAGGCTCCAGAATGGCCTGGCTAGAAAATTCGCCTTTTCTTCTCCTATTCAGATCAGCTGCGGGAATTCCTGAGCTCTCTTTATCATCTCTGGTCTCATCTGGGACACGGGATAATTTGAGGACCTGCACGTAGATGCATTCTGGCTGCCTGCTCCCACCTTGCTTGGCCCTGGTGCCTTTCCCGACGATTCTGCCTGTCACATCGGCTCTTCTGCCCCCCTCGCCCCCCAACGAGGAAGTGTCCTGCCCTGCGTGAGGCTTCTCTCTTGGGTCCTTGTCCCAACTGCTTGCATTCAAGCGGTTATCTTGAAGGGGAAGCTGTCCGTCCCACAAAGGCTGTGTCCCCTTTGGGAAGCAGTGAATGGGAGGAGGATGAGATTTTTACCACACTTTATTGGGGCCTGGATTCAGGTAGAGGGGGAAATGTTTTTGGATCGGATCAGCTGATTGTATCCCATTCACTTCACTTAATGCCTTCCAGGTCCTGTAGAGGTTCAGCTATTAAACCTTGAAGAAAGTGCGCAACTTTGTGGGCAACTTTGCTGATTTAACTTCCCCAGGTGGCTCTGGCAGGAGGACGACTCCTGGGGCCCACAGGTGTCCCCACAGGCCTTTCCCTCTGGGGTTTCCAACCACTCATGGGACGGGCACCGGGGCACCCGGCACCAAGAACGCTGCTCCGTGTGGGCTGGCCGCAGGGTGCCCCTTTCCCCCCGGCTAGCCCACCTGGTCTCCGTGAGCATGTCTCCCGATGGTGATGGCCTTGGTCCAGCCTGGGACCAGGCGGGGGATGTTCCTACAGACGATGGGCTCTCGGAAAACCGTGCCCCCGAGGATGTTCCGGATGGTGCCGTTGGGGCTCTTCCACATCTTCTTCAGCTTGAACTCTGCAGGGGCCACAAGGGAAACGCATCCGGCATGGGGGCTGGGGTGACTTGCCCGCCTCCTCTGGAGCCCCCACCTTGCTCGGAGAGAGCTTCTGCCTTGCCTGGCCTTACCGCCTGCACATACCTTCCACACGGGCCTCGTCGGGGGTGATGGTGGCGCACTTGACGGCTACGCTGTACTTCTGAGTGGCCAGGGCCGAATCAATGGTGACTTGGTCCTCCGTCTGGTCCCGATGGGGCAGCCCCAGGTCGAAGTACTTCAGCTGCAGGTCCACGTTGGGCAGGATCAGCTGCAGGCAGCAGACAAGGAGCAGTCAGGGCCAGGCGCCCTCCCGCCCTCCCTCGCCAGGCTGGCTTCCTCCTTCTTGGCAGGGTTTATGGGCAGGGATCACTTTCAAGCCCTCAGGCCACCCTATTCTGCAGGGAGGGAGGGAGGGAGGGGAACTTGACCCTGCTACCCTCTGTGAGCCACTGCCTTGCGTGGGATCTCCTGGGCTGCCTAAGAGGCATGCAGGAATCAACAAGATCCCTCAGGATTCCCCACCTCAAAGCTTCCAGGCCGGGCGACCCCTTCTCCTGCACTTTCTACCTCTGCCCAAGCCCTCCCACCAGTCAGGGAAGGTGGGCGGCCAGGTACCTTCTCCTTGATGAAGGCCCAGATGATCCGGGTCATCTCGTCCCCGTCCATTTCCACCACGGGGTTGGCAACCTTGATTCTCTGGTCAGCATCTGCGGGGGGGGGGGGGGGGAGGGGGGGGCAAGAGGGTGACTCTCCCTGGACAGCCCCAGCCTCCCTCCCGTCCAACCGAGCCCCCCCCCCCCCGCCTGAAGGGAGGGCAGCTTGAAGGCTCCTGGGGACCTGCCAGCCCGGCCGGGGGAGGCGGCTCTCGCGGTCCGTGCCCCGGAGCCTCTGGCGCTCTCGCTCCCCCCCGCCCCGCCCCGCCCGAGGGACAAGGTCACGCTCAGAGGACGCAGGCCCGGCCGCCCCGCTGCCGCCCGCCGAGCGCCAGCGCGGCCGCCTCCTCCAACAGGTGCCCGGGCGGGCCGGCTGCCAGGGCCGCCGACGAGGACGACGAGGAGGAGGAGCGGGGGCCGCCGGCCGAGGCCTTCCCGGCCAGAGCGGAAGGCCGGGCCCGCAGCGCTTGGCCGGGCCGGGCCCCAGCAGAGCAGCGCCGGTGTCCTCGGTCTGGCCGAGCCGGCAAGGCGCCCGGCGGGACGGGCTCTCCGGGGCCGCCAAGCGGGAGCCGCTGCCCCCCGACCGACCCGCGCCCCACTCACAGTGCCGCCGCGGGGGCCGCTGCCAAGCGCTGAGCGCGGGGAGCGCCGCGGCCGGGCGGCGGGGCCAGGCGGCGGCGGCGGCGGCGCCCGAGCGGAGGTAGCGGGCCATCGCGGCGGCGGCGGAAAGGAAAGGCGAGGCGGGCGCAGCAGCGGCAGCCCTGGAGCCGCCCCCGCCGCCGCCCCCCGCGCCGGGCCCTCCTCGGGGCGGGGCGTCCCTGCTCGGCGGCCGCGTGCGCCTTTGTTCCCCGGCCGCTGCCTCCCCGCGCGGGCCGGGCGCCCCGTCCGGACTCTGTGCCGCGCGGGAGGAGCTCTGGCCCCCCGCAGGGAGCCAGGCTTTCCGGCTGCGCCGACTGGCAGCCGCGCGTCCTGCGGGGCCCCTCGCGGAAATGCCGGCTGGGCGGCGTGTTGCTTCTCCCGGGGGCCGAGGGGAGGGGGCCCCCGATCCGCACGTTTTGCCCAGCGCTGCTCGGCTTGCTCCTCTCCAGGCGAGGAGACCCTCCGGCCTCCCGGCCCGGCCCCCGCGAGGTCTGCCAAAGGGAGACGAGTCTCCCGGCCCCTCCCGATGCCGTTTCGGAAAGCCCGGCGGCTCCCGCGATTGCCCCGGGCCTTTGGCGCAGCGCCTTCAGCCAGCAAGCCTGCTTGCAGCCGACCTGACCCGCTGCTCCCCCTCGGGACCACAGCGGCAGAGTCCAGCCCAGCGCCGGGGGGCTTCCCCCCTGCTGCAGATCCAGGCCGCCTCATGGCCACGAACTGCCCCAAGGAAGAGCTGTATGCCGGGCTGCGCGAGCAGGGAGCCGCGGTCCAGAGTGGGGCACTGAGAGGTCAGCCCCTCGCACTCTGGAAGAAGGGGGAGCAGGTCTGCTGAGAGGGAGCAAAGGGGCCGGGAGAGGGAGGCTCTCCGTTGGGTTGTCACAGGATAAAAAGGAATCGGGGGGGGGGGGGCAGGATCAGGGTCCAGAGCCCAAAACTGCAAGGAAGGGGGGCTGGGCCAGAGGTCAGGAGGCACTTCCTGACCTCAAACTGTCCGCAGCTGCAAAGGCTGCCCCACGAAGTGCTGAGCTAATCAGACAAGTCCGGAAAACATTTGGCGGGGGGGGGGGGGGGCGCTCCAGCAACGGCTCACCTGCAAGTCCCTTCTGCCACGTGTCCCTGGGGACACCTGGCAGGGTTGCTCCCCCTGTGTGCCAGGGACAGGCAGGAGGTTTTAGAGCCAGCAATTCCACTCGGTCCAACTCCCCAGCCATTAGGACTCAACGGTCAGTTCATCTTGAATTGCCCCAGAAACAGACCAGGGCTAATGCAGCCCCAAAAGACTGGAGTTATATGCCAAACCTGTCTGTTACATGGCCAGATGCATCAGTGCCATCTTGTCAAGTGTCAAGACCATGAGGCTGGCAATGGGTGGTACCTGGTCTGGTGCATTGGCCAAAGCTGAGCAGGCTGTTTTGTGCACACCTTCCAACTTCTCTGAGTCCAGAATTTTACCGAGATTGCAAACCTGGAGGAGCACAAGTCCATCAAGACTGGAAATGTAGCAGAATTGGTTGGTTTCTGGATTAATAGCCCCTTCTTGTTTGAGGTGTCACCACCTCTTCCATCCGGGGCTTTTCAACCTGACATGGGTCCGGACTCCAGAAGAGGGTAGGGATGCATAACTGGATCTCATCTGCATGTTGCCTCTGCTTAATAATCTCTCCCCCTGGGGAAAGCCTCATTGCTTGAATTCACTGCACTGATTGAGCTGTTTGTGGAGGAATGAGCTGAGAAGTCATAGGAAGGGAGCATCCAACTGCTAACTCCAACAGATGGTCAGAGGGCCAATGGGACAGGAAGCCACCAAGAGATCTCACAGAACTAAGAAGATAGCACTGTCCCATCTAAAATATATCATCAAAACCTAGAACTACTTTAGCTGAGATTGATTACAATGACTTCTTTTGTTTTGATTTTTTTTTTAAAAAAGGCTTTTTAAAAAATGGACACTAGAAGGAATTAAAGATTACAATTAAAGGAGAAAAGAAACTCAATTTACAACGATAGAATAAAGCAAAATACTTTAACATTGGACATATTGAAGGATATTTTTGAACAATAGATTTGGGAGTTAATTCTAAGAGCACCTGCCTCTATAGACAGATGGTGTCTGAAAGATGTTGCAGAAGCGGAAGAACTTCTACCCAACAATATCGATACTTATATGGATGTTTCACTGGACCTGTGAAAGAAACCAACGGATGTCCTCATAATTGGAAGGGCTACAGAAACAACAAACCAAGAGAGTAACCTGAATAATTTTGCTATGGATTTACAATAGAGGTTTGCTAAAAGTTTGAAGAATTTTGTGAGAAGGAACAAAAAAAATGAAAACATATCAAATTCTAGGCATGATTTGAAGGGATTAAAGCTCAAGATTATTAGAAATAAAAGGAACGAATATAAAGTTGGTTTATTTGATCAAGGTTAAAATACATGTTATCTCTGGTATCCTTTGGACCTTTGCTGACACAAAGACCAAAATGACAAGGTTTTATGGATGTGTTGATAGATAACAGAGTGGATATGGGAAGAAGAGACAATTTATTTTAAGAGAAGGTGATAATTAACTCAAATTGTGGTAAAGGTGGGAGGTCAGTTTTTTATTTATTATACACACAAACACACATACACACTTATTTTTTATTTTATTTTAACAAAAATAATTTTATTATTTTTTGTTTTGCATTTTATCTGTACTTTCAACTCTTCTATCTTTTCAGTTTGTATTAGTTTTCACTGTTACAATCCATTTAATAAATTACTATATATAAAAAGATACCAGTTTTAAGAGTCAAAATTTACAATTTTGATTATCCTGTATTTCCTCTTGCTACTTATATTTCAGTGAATTAGGGTGGGTGCCTATCAT
The DNA here is from genome assembly GCA_015471245.1 of Laticauda colubrina. Lineage (NCBI taxonomy): Eukaryota > Metazoa > Chordata > Lepidosauria > Squamata > Elapidae > Laticauda > Laticauda colubrina. The sequence goes on along the minus strand of BLBF01000077.1, from coordinate 652,550 downwards.
ATTTGCTTTTAGATTATCTGTCTTTGTGGACTTAAAATATTTGTCACCACTCATTATCTTAGCAATGGATCTTGCGTATCTTCATCTAGACACCTTCCCTATTCTCTACAACTTCACATTCAGTTCTTCACTGCAGTTCAACTCTCTTTTCTATTATTTTTCAGGCACAACCAACCAGATCCAGATGTGAAAAGTTTAATTAGCTGTCTTGTTGTTCAAACATATATACAGGAATCCTTTCAGAGCTGCATTCAAGGAGAGTCAGTTTCCCACTTATGCCCACATAGGGATTCCAGACTAATTCCCTGCCTGACTCTCCCTTGGCTCAGCCAGTCTCTCCTACATCTGCTACCAATTAATATCTTCTCCCTCTGGTAACCAATCCACCCAAATATTTTTCTGCCATTTCCCACTCATTGACTTCTCCAAATGACAGTAGAATTCCAGAGAGGCAGGAGATGGGGAGGGTTCAAGTTTCAAGTTCAACTCGGAGCGTTCAACCAAGGGCCGGCCAGAGGGGCTGCCTGCCACCTGCACCCAGGGCATTGGGCTGCGGGGGCTTCTCAGGGGCCGTTGCTCCAGCAACCAGGGCTCCCCCACAGCTGGCCCCTCCTGGACCTGGGCTGTGGTCCCATGCTACTCTTTACAGGGCCTGGGGGGGGGGGTGCAGAGCAGGACCCCCACTGGGTCACGGCTGAGGAGAGCAGCCAGGAGGGGGCCCAGGAGGTGCGCGGCTGGACTCTTCCTTCCAGGTGGCCCGAGGGAGAAAAGGCAGTCCACCCAGGTGGAGAGGGGTGGGCGAGGGCCCTTCCTTTGTTGCCAAAGGCACCCCTCTGTCCCCCAATTCCACTGCTTGGTGGCTGACCCCTCCCCGGGCTCCAGTTGCCATGGCTATTGCTGGGAACTCGTTGCTATGGAAACGGCGGGAGGCTGCCTGCCGGGAGTCCGTCCGGCGGCTGGCAGGGTCCTCCAAGGGGCCTCTCCTGGGTGGCTCGGAGCCAGTCAAGTGGGCAGGGACGCAGCTGCCCTCTGCGGAGGCCCCCCTTTCATAGACGGCCTGCGCACTGTGCGGGTCGCGGGGGGGGGGTGTGAGGAGATAATCCGCAGGGCCCTCACCTCCTGACATGGCCCGTTTCGACTCCTGCTGCAGGGAGCCTTGCACCGAAAACAGACCCAGGAAGAGTTTTTTCCCCTTCTGCCGACAGGCACCGAATTCCCCCAGTTCTGTCTCACGGGGGCAGCCATGGAGGGTGGCTGCGAGATGACCGTTTACCCTTCTTTGCTCTCTCTCCTCTTTTATTGGCATGACGATGATGATGATTCTGTTGCTCTGCATGTACGGGGAGAGCTTCTTCATCTGAGGGAGGGAGGGCGGGGTGGGCCCGGGGCCCCCCGTTTTGCCTCAGCTGCTGCTCACCTTCTCTGCTCCAGTTCGCTCCGGTTCTCCCAACCACTTCGCAGCCGCGGTTTGCCTCCCTTGGATTGGACATAGAGGCGGGGTTTTAGGCGACCCTTCGTCCGGGGCTCTTCCAACTGGACAGCTTTAAGGCTTGCGGACTTCAACTCCCAGAATTCCTCCTCCTCCTCCTCCTCCTCCTCCTCCTCCTCCAGTCAGGTTCGCTCAGGGATTCTGGGAGTTGAAGTCCGCAAGCCTTAAAGCTGTCCAGTTGGAAGAGCGGGAATCGAACGGCTCTGAGCGGGAGTCTCGGGCCCTGCCTCGCTGTCACTTTCTCTCAACAAACGTTTCTTTTTGAAGGGTTTCAGGAGTTCCGCTTCCTTGCGGGAGGCCAGGCCTGACAGCGGGCTCCTGGCGGGGCTGCCAACAGCGCCTCTGGCGGCGTATTGAGGCAGCAGCCGCACAACGCCTGGTCGAAACCCCCCCCTCGCGCGCCCCCCCCCCCTTTGGCGACTCGCTCCGGGGCCCAAAACGAGACCACGGCTGACCGGAGAAGGAGTTCCGAAACCATCGGAAGGGGCCCAACTCTGCCCGCCGCAGCCTCACTTTCGCTCGCCTCCTCCAACACCCGGGTTCTGCGCGCGGCTGACGGGGGAGCGACTAGCGGATCTCGAGGGGCAAAGCGCGCCCGCGACGAGGGGTCTCCCTCCCCGGACGTCTCTCCCGGCCAGCGGCCGCCACGGCGGAGCCACCTCGGGGGCGGGCAGGTGCGCCAGGTGCCCAGCTCCGCCCTCCCCCAGGGCCGGGCGGGCGCGGCTCCTGCTCAGGTACGGGCCTGCCCGCCACGCCCCGAAGGCGGAGGCGCCGCCACGCCCGCCCCGGCCAGCTGGATTGCGACGCCGACGACGCCCGCGGCCCGCACTCGCTGCGGCCGACCGCGCCGCTCGCCTGGCCCCCGCGCCATGGGGCCGCCGCCGCCGCTGCTGCTGCTTGTGCTGCTGGGCTCGCTGCTGCCCTCGGGCGCCCCCGGGGAGGCGGTGCCCCGCCTGAGCCTCGGCCACGGTAGGCGAGCCGCGTCCGGGCGGCGGGTGGGCGCGGGCGGAGTCGCGGCCTCCACCGAGCCGGGCCGCGAAGGAAGGAGCGGGCGAAGGCCGGGCGGGCTCGGCGCCCCTTGCGCGCTGGCAGGCCGGGCTCTGGCAACGGGGCTCGCCTGGGCGGCCCGGCCTTCTCCGCTTCTCAGGGCTTTGGGGACCCCCCCCCCCTCGCAAGAGCGGCGAAATCTCCGGGAGCTTCGGAACCTGCAGGTCCCGGTTTCCAGACGGCGCCGCCTCCACACGCGTGTTCGGAGGCCTGGATCGGCCCCCCGGCTGCCCGTGTGCCTCCAGCCCCCCTCCCGGACCAGGTCGCCGGCGGGCAGGGCTGAGAAACGGCGGGTCCCCCTCCCGAGAAGGGCTCGGTGGGCCAGGCCAGCCCGTGCCCGGGCGAGAGGAGGCCGCCGTCAGGGGGTCGAGGGCGGCGCGGCCCCTCAGGCCAAAAGAGGCGGGAAATAGCCGAGCTTTTATTCCCCGCGAAAAGCAGCTGCCAGGTTTTTTTCCTCCTCTGGCGAACTGACAGGAAAGACTTCCCGGCGGTGCCTCTCGCCTTCTTCGCGGGCCGTCCGTATTTCCAGCAGGAATTGCGGGGGCCGAAGAAGGCTGCGCTTTCGGTGTTCCCGAATGCCCCGGGCCGAGGACGGGCCGCTGGCCGTTGCCGCTGCCTTGTGCACCTGGGCCATCTGCCGGGAAGGGCACCCCGGCGAGGCGCTCTCCCGGGAGGCTTCGGGCCTGCTGGTGGTTGGGACGGACGGGACCGGGCCCCCCCCCGGGACTCGGCGGGTGGGCGGGCGGCCTGTCCTTGACTTGCAAGGCTGCTGCCCAGGCTTGTTGCCCTCCGGGATGCGGGAGTGGGAGAGGCCGGCCCCTCTTTCTTGGGGTGCGCTTGCTTGGCCATGGCAGGGTCGTTCTCGGGGAAGAGGTTCGCTGCTCCTCTGAAGAAGCCCCCACAGCCTCTCTGCACGTCCATGAGTTGCGCTGTCAGCGCCGACATTGGAGGAGGAGGAGGAGGAGGAGGAGGAGGAGGACTCCTCTCCCTGCCGTTGGTGCGACTGTGGTCCCAAGATTGGAAGCAACCTCAGTATCAGCACCAGGAAGGGGGATTCCACAGGAAGATGTGAACTATGTTCTGGGCTCTCAGATGGAGCAAGGGTCTTCAAACTGGTGGACTTCAATTCCCAGACCGGAGGAGGAATCCCGGAGTTGAAGTCCCATGGGGGGCCAAGGTTGAAGACCCCTGAGATAGTGACACGCTCTTGCCAATAATGGAGGCCGAATATTTGCTCCATCCTCCTGGTTTCTCTCTTTAGAGGCTGCCTAGTCCAGCCCCTTGCCCAGGGCGGGTATCCCATACTGCAGCATCCTGGCTGATGCTCACCTGCCTGCTTTTTAAACACCTCTAGGGAAGGAGAGTCTACCGCTCCCAAGGCAGCTGATCCAGCCTGCAGCGGTAGGTCCTCCTGGAAAGATGTTCTGATGCTTCCTTTGTAGGGAGGACCCCCGCCAGGTCTTGTCCTGTAGAGTCTCCTCTGGGAAACGTTCTGCCCATCTTCTGTGTTCCAGACACCTCCCTCTTTTGCAGGCATCTGCTGAACTTCCAAAAGCTAGCTACAAGAGTCTGTTCCTTTTTATTGTAGCCCTCAATCATGCCACAGCATTTCAGTCATGCTGAAATACAGCACTTGCCCTTCCAGGTGTGGTCAGACCAACCCAGAATAGAGAGGATCTTAATCTTAATGCTCTACTTCCATTGAAGCAGTCTGGGATTGTGCCAGCTTGTCGACTGAATCCCCTTGCAACTCATCTCCAGTTGGTGATCTATCGAAACACTGAGATATTTTTTGTAGGTCCTGTTATTCACTGTGGTCCCTGTAATCATAGATTTTATGGAAATTGCTTGTTAACTTCTTTTCAGCTGTTAGAAACCTTTGGATTGACATATTTTACAGCTTTGGGTGAGTTTCCTTTAATCCTGGGCACAAGAAGTTTTAAATACATGTTTAGGGCTTACTTTGTTTTCTTTAAGTCCCCTTCTCACAGCTGCCTTGCACTATTGATTCAAGTACACCTTACTGTCAGTGACCCCAAGATCTTCTCATACTTACTGTTTGTTTTCAAGCCATGAATATCCCACCTTGTGTATACATATACCTAAACAGAACACTTCTTGCTGTTAAAGGATGTCTTGTACGCTTTAACCCAAGCGTGGACAATTCATTTCCCATGAGAAACTATTGTGCAGGGTCACAGCTGCCCTGTCAACGCCCGCACCACCACCACCCCCGCCTCGGTTTCCTTGTTCCTAACCCTAACCCTTCCCTCCCTGACAGAGCCCCCCCAGAAGCCTCTCTGCTGCTTCCAGCTTCCCTGGCCAGCCTCTGGTGCTTCAGCCTCTGCAGCTTCGCGCCTGTTTAATGCTTAGCTCAAAGCTGCCTAGGACTCGTTGGAAGGGCGGGTGATGAGTTCCAGGTCTTATTTTTTGGCCTGGGGAATGCTCCCTTCCTTGGTCTGTAGCAGTGCAACCCTAAGATGCCCGTGAGCGACTTTCTAGGTGTGAAAAGTAGACGGGTGGAACATCGGTGGTCAGTGGATTCAGCTGCCTTTCCTTGTGGAGGGACCTTTGGCAAAACGGCCCCAGTTACTCTCACGAAACACAGGTGTGGTTGGACGTTTTGGGGTTATCATCTGCATCTAAACATCCAGTGCTGCTATTTTGGGGGGAGAGGAACTTCTGGAATCTGGTTGCAGGTGTTTTTTGGTCTTGGCTCCTGGTGAAAAATCTTGGCCTCCTGGTTGAACCTGGTGTGGCTGCCAGGCAGAAGCTACCAGTTTCTCCTGGGGACTGTGAAGGCCACCGTTTGCATTCTCAGCCCCTGTGAGAGATTAAACCATCATTGATGAGGCCCCTGCAGGAAGCTGGGAGAGGGATCCATTTCTGTGCTGAGGGAATCCGGCCGGCTGCACGGCGCTTCCGGGCTGGGGCTGTGCCACCGTCCTTTGGCATGCACAAAGCTGCCCGATTTGCCTGGGTTTTGCCACCCAGGCTGGGAGAGCCCTCCCTGGAGCAGAGCAAGCTGGAGCCCATCCAGGCCTGTCACCAAGCACAGACTTGCTGCAGGCAGTCCCAACAGGTTCCAGCGCTGAGCAGGATTGGTGCAGAGCAGGTCTGCCAAGGTCATTGGGCAGGCTTCCCCTTCTAGGTCGGGCACTGCCGAAGTCTCGCTTCAACGCCACCCGGTTGCTGGAGGGGTCCGCCCCTCCCCCCTGTTGTTTTGAATGCCAGGGAGCGATATTCCTCACCCACTCCTTGCCAGGTGGCCGTGAGGCTCCCCCTGGAGCAGAGCCACTGTCCGGCAGTGGGTGGGTCCAGCTCTGAAGGGCATGAGAGGCCCGGCTGCCAACCCAGCCCAACCCCTGAGCTGCTGCTGCTGCTGGGCAGCTGGGCTGGCTCGGTCGATCCAAGGCTGACCCAGAGGAGGAGATGGGCAGCAGGCCGTGTAGGCCCTGCCTGAAGCTCACACATACTCCGCCCATAGGATCCTGCAGTGGGGCGAGCAAGAGCTCTGGGGTAAGGGCTGCCTTTGGCTCAGCATGAGGGAATTATAGAAGGAGTGTCTTTTAAAATAAAGCCTGGTTATTTCATCTTAAATCATTTTTAGCTCAGCTGCCCGCAGAATTTGGGGTCATCTGTCCAGCCCTTCTTTTGTCTAATAATTCCAGAATATTCCCAGGCTTCGCTGAGGTCGTTCGTATTGGCAGCTGCTTCTTACAGAAGCTAGGGGTGCTGCCCTTCGGGGTTGGGGGTCCAAAGAACATTGGACTTTGCCTGATGAGCACGGACTGCCTTTTTCTCCTGTTGTTCCTGGCACACGAGGGCAGGAGGGAAGAAAAGGGACCCTGTACACAACCAAATGGCTGGGGCAGAAGCAGCTGCCCCAAACCCCATGCAGTCCTTCTTAGCGGCATTAGCGTGTGCAAGGCTGCTGCGGAATTCCTCTGCCTGCACCCCTGAAAGCGAAGGGCAGAAAGAAGATGCAGGGAGGCCGGACAGTTGTGCCCAGGGAGACCAGCGGAAGCTCCAGGGAAGAAGGTCAGGAGCCACCATCCGTGGTCACAGAAAGTAGCCCCGGAAATCTTGGGCACAGGCTGCAGCTGCCCAGATCTCATGGAAGGAAAAAGGGAAAAGTGCCTCCATTGCTGAGAAGAGTTTACCTGTGGAAGTTGCAGGTTTGCCATTCCCGGAAGTCTAAAAGGTTTTTCTGCACTTTGCAGAGGGTTGGACTAGATCAGTGGTGGCTGACCTTTTGGGGCCCCTGTGCCGAAAATTGCGCTTGTGCTCGCATGTGCATGCTTGCGGCCAGCACCCAGAAGGCAATGCGCGCAGGCCCCCACTGTGTGGATCCCCTCCCCCTCCGCCTTACCTGCCCTGGGCCCGTTTCATCACTTCCAGTATATCCGGAAATACAGGAAGTAATGAAACGGGCCTGTTTTTCAGCCTCCAAAGGCTGCAGAGGCTTCCCTCGAGCCCCTGGGTGGCCGGAAAAGGCCTCAAATGGGCCGAAAATCAGTGGGAGGCATGCACATGTGCAGTGAGGTAAGTTTGGCTGGGGCTCGCATGCCCACACAAATGGCTCTGCATGCCACAGGTTCGCCATCATGGGACTAGATGATCCTTGTGGTCCCTTCCAACACTATAATTTACAGAGGAAATGGCTTCAGGAGGGGAAAAACAACTCTTGACAGAGTTTTGTGTTTCTGACCAGCTTTTGTAATCCATCATTCGGGCAGATTTTTGGAAGGTGCTTTACTTGATTTAAGCTATTGATTTTCTGTTTCACTGACAGAACAATCTCTCCCTGGCCAGATTGTCCTTGCGTTATGGTGCCTATGAAGTAATTTCATAAGGCTCCCTGTCCCCTGGGAGATCAATCACCAAAAACACATAATGAATAATAAGAATTAAATTAAATCTAAATAAATAGTGAAACTTGGGTGCCCGGACCTGCGTCTGGTTTCTCCACCACACATCATGTTGGGGGGGGGGGGGGAGAGAGTTTAAGGGGGATAGGTCTGGCCTCAGAGCGAAGGGGGTGGGGGGACGGGGAAGAGTCCCGAGGGCTAAAGTCCAATTCAGGGACCCCCATGAATTGCTCTCTAGTCGCCCTCAGGGCCCGGCATGGAGGGGACCCCTTTACCTCCTGGGTAACCCTTCCTCTCTCAAAGGTTCTTCCTCAGGCCTCAGCTGGGAGCCACCTTTGGGGACTTCTGAGCCTGCTGCTCTGCAACCCCCGCTCCAAAAGAGGCCTTGTTGGGGGTGTGCGGCATCCTTGGGGTCTGCCCTGAGTGCTTGCTTCAGTGGCCCCTTCTGCCCCTCTTCCTCCACAGGCTCCCTGGCAGCCCAGCCACCTTCCCAGGCGGGTCCGTTTTTGTCTTCCTCCCTTCACAAGACTCAGGTGTCCAGTGTGGTCTGTTCTAGCAGACGGTAGTGTCTTCCGTTGCCCTCTTGTCTTTTATAGTTGCTGCGGTGCTTTTGCTTCCTCTCTTCTTCCTTCTGGCTTCTCTTGTCTGAGGATCCCAAGGATCCAAGCTGCTGCTTCCTCCCTCACCAGAAGCCCTTCTGGAAGATGCATCCATTCACAGGAAGATGAGACACACCCGCTGAGGGTGTGTGGCTCCCTTACAGGAGATGCACAGTGATTCGGAGGACGGAAAAGCAGTAAGGAATAGGAAGGCAGGGAAAGGTTACAGCATGAAATAGGGAGGAAAGGTGGCAGTTAAAATGAGCTTGCACCCACAGCCTTTGCTGGGCCTCCCCTTTGTGGTAGTCAGCTCTCTTCCCGTCCAGCCTGGGGAAGGGCAACAGTTCGGGGGGTCTGCCTGGGATGCCCGAGCGTTCCAGCTGGGCACGGCTGTTTTTTCAGTGGGAGGGCAGCTGATCCTGGCACAGCCCTTGCTGAGGCTGGTGGGCGGCTTTGCCCTTCAGCAGCCTCTCTTGAGGGCACCAGCAGAAGAGGAGGAGGAAGAGGCCTTGGGAGGGTTTGGGGGAGGAAGAGGAGTGCCGGGCAAGGCCAGACAGCTTTCCCAGTGGAGGGAAGGGCTGGAAGGCTGCTCTACCCTCACAGCATCTCAGGCTGTTACGCAGCCACTCGGTTTCAGCCTGGAAGAAGGAAGGGTTTGATGGTGACATTGCTCATGTTTGCTCAGATCATGACTCCAGTTTAGCAGAACAAAATCAATTAACTTTGCAAGGAGACATGGGACTCCTTTAGCTCGTGGGTCCTGATGAAATGGACAAGGCTGGGATTGGGAAGGCCATCGGTGCCTTAGACCAAGGGACCCCGGAAGTGCCTGTCTGAGGGCTCCTTGCTTCCCTGAGGAAGACGGAGCCCCTGGGCGAGGAAGGTTCTCCGCCATCTGGAAGCTGAGTCACGTTTGTTTTCTTTTTTGTTGGCTTGAATCGTTTTGTTGCTTATCCTTCAAACTGAGAAACTCGGTTGAAACAGGTTGAGGCTCAGTCCCAGTGGGATGGGCCGTCTAACACACACGGTGATTCTGGGCAGCTTCCGGCATAAAATCCCCACAAGGTGGAACACACAAAACACCAGCATCCCCACTGCATGGCAGCAATAAACCCAACCCGACTAGCCCCCTGCTTGGCTCCATGTCAGCCTGGGGTTCCCTGGCCTGATGACGGAACTGTGTCTTTGGGGCCTTTTGGAAAAGTAGCAAGATGGGGGGGGGGGGGCAATCTTATCTCTGGGGAATGGTCTTCCATAGGGAAGGAGACCTGGTGAGACCTTTTTCTTGGTCTCACCAGGTACAAACATAATCCAAACCAAAGCTGTTGAGGGGGGTGTCCTCCATAATTTTTAAAAGTGAGAAGGGGTCCTGAGGGGAAAAAGTTTAAGAAACCACATTCTAGATAGAATCGCCTGCCCCTTATCAAACTGGTTCATAAATGGAATCTCGGACTTGCAACTCTGGCTGATGTAGCAGCTGTGTCCCCGAGGGACTTGGCACAACATCTGGTGGTGTATCTGATAAATTCCTCCTGGAACCAGATCGATAGACAACAGCAGAATGCTCATCATGGCTTGTGTGTCCTTGACTTCTTCAGCTGAGCTGTTGCAATGTGCTAAACATTGAAGGCTGCCCTTGGAGCTAATTCAGAAGCTACAAACTAGTGCAAAATGCAGCTAGTCTCCTGGTGCTTCTTGTTGCACCCACATCACATTGATGGTTAGCAGGCACTTCTGGGTGCGCTTCAGAGTGTTGCTTGTTGCTGCTATTTCAAGCACCAAGGCACTTCTGGTTTGAAAGGATTTGCTGGTTGACATCACTGTTGCCCAGGGGATGCCCGGTTGGAGGCTCATTTAGTGCCTGTGTTAATTGTGCCCATTGAAGCGGTATCTATCCACCTATAATTACCATTGCCTACCTGCTTTGCACACCTTCAAAGTGCAAGATGGGCAGGAGCTGGAGTGAAGGTCGGGAGCTCATCCCATCACACAGTAGCACCCGGGTTTCAAACACCGGCTTGCAGATTTTCACCCAGCGTTGTAACCACATGAGCCACTACACTCCTCACTGTTCAAAGGGCCTCAGTATTTGTGGACCATCTTCTGCTTAACTGACGCCGTCAAGTCCGGGTGGGTGATCTCTGCATTCTTTCACACAGGTGTTGCCATTCATGAAATGTGAGTTGTCTTCTCTGGCACTCTCCTCCTTTGGGTTGGCATCTGTGCAGATCTTGACCTCTTCCTTTTGGGAGTCGGGAAGTCTACAAAGGCTGGCTATTTAAACAGGCTTTCTTTTAAAACGTGCATGGGTTTATTCCTGCATCTTAACTGTGTGCTTTATGGATTTGTTTTTTGTATACTTTGTATTCTGTTGTTTCTAACCGGAGTTAGAGGTGTTCGTGATTGGAGCAGTCTAGAAGTTTGGTAAAATAAGTAACGAAGAAACTTTCACCCTCTCCCCAGTCTTCCCTTTTTGATGATAGTTTTTGTCAAGGATTAAGGGGGGAAATGGGTTATCTAGATCCAATGCAGTCAGAATCCAGGCTTAGATATGAACAGCAGTAGCTATTTGCGCTTGTGGATTCTCTCCAAGAGATCCTGAATGGAGAAAGTGCAGCAGTCTTGTTCCTTTTAGGTCTCTCAGCAGCCATTGACCAAAAGGTTTGGGGACTCTGGCAATGCTTCTGCTTTTTGCTAAGAAGGGGTTCCGGTTGATATGACTGGGGTGGAAAGGAGTGTTTGTCTGTGGCCAGACTGACGTGGGAGGAGGCCACTGCGCTCAGTGGTCTCTCTCATGGTGTTTAGCATCTATGGAGCTGTTGGGAGAGGCCATCCTTGGTTTGGGGTGGAGGGGCGGGTATCATGAATGTGCAGATAACGTCCAATAATGAGCTTCTACTGTGGTCCAGGCAGGAGCTGTAGACGGCCTAACCTGGCATCTGGTGGCTGAGAGGATTGGATAGGATGAAACGGGATGAAATAAAAACCCCTGCAAGGCAGAGTGGCTGTTTCTCCAGGAGCCAACTGGTTTTCTGTTTGATTGATTGATAGGTGCCCTCATGGCGGTGTCAGCTCTCAACCACAAAGATGCGCTATCATTCATCTTCCTTCTCGCTTGATATTAGCTAGTAATATTTGCTGCAGCTCATTTGGTTTCTTAGCCAACAACATGTCCTCCTTTGTATGTGAAAGTAACAGCCAATACATCTCTGTGGTCACCATAAGGATTCCTTGTACTTTACCCACAAGTAAAAAATTACAGGGACATCATGCCTCCTTGTCTTGGAGACTTCTCAATGTTGAAGCATCCCATTCGCATTGATGTTTACTTCCATCATATACTGCTCTTACTGCATCCAGCACCATCCATCAAGTTCATAATCATGCAAAACACTCTTTACTTCGAGTTTATTCACTATAGATAAATAGCAAATGTACAAAGCATCTCTTAAATTCTGCTTATTGTCACCTCTCATGGCCTAAGATTATAATTCTGTCAAATGGTTTCCCAGGCACACTTCATAGAATATTAGGGATGGCAGGAACCTCAGAAATCTTCCAAGGCAGGAGTCCTCACCCCATCTTGAACAAATGGTTGCCCATTTTTTAAAAATATCCAGTAATGAGGTACCCACAACTCTGGGAGGCAAGCTGTGGCAGCCCTTCAAATATTGGAAGATGGCAATCTCTGGCTTCTCTTCATTAAGCTTAAAAATACCCCGTCCCTTTCATCATAGATTTTAGCCTCCAGACTTCTCATCATCTTTGTTGCTCTTCTCTGCACTCTTTCTAGGGCCTCAGCGTCTTTTGTATAGTGGTGACCACAACCAGATGCAATATTCCAAGTGTGGCCTCATTAGTGCAAGTATACAGCCATACTGTCACTTCCCATGACCTTGATACTATCCTAGGACTGCATTGGCCTTTTGGGCAGCTGCAGCACAATGCTGGCTCATTCTTAAGCGGTAGTACATCGGGACACTTAGCTGAACCAGGGAGGGCCTATCCCATACCTGTGCATCTGGTATTTCCTGCCTAAGTGCAAGAATTTTTCTCACCCCTGAACTGCATCTTGTTGGATAGGGCTCAGCGCTCAAGTCCATCAGAGTCTTGAATCTTGAGTCTATCATCCAAAGTCTTAACAATTCACCCCAGGTTGGTGTCATTTGCAAATGTGATGCGTTCCTATTCTATTCCCTCATCTTTTATGACAATGTTGAAAAGTACCGGGCCTAAGACAGAACCTTGAGGTACTCCAATGTATGCTTCTCTCCATGAAGATGCTGTATAACCCACATTGTTCTATCTTATAGTAGAAATAGACTGTGGTCTACTTACTGAAGTCTAAGTAACTCAAAAGTGAGTTTTGTGGAATTATGAAATGCTAGAGACTGTTTGTAAGGTATCATAAAATTAAGTTGCTGTGATAATATGGCTGTAGTTCTTCGATTTTTTTTTCCCTACGGTCCAAGCAGCTTCCCACGCTCTTCCTTTCGTTCCTTTGGAAGATTAACTTCTAATTATTTTCATGTGTGACTTATGCTTTCTCATCACCCTTGTGTCCATCACTCATTCTCTCAAATTTTCATCGCAAACTATCAAATCAATTGTGCTTTTAGACTTGCATTCCGTTCTTTGCCACACATACATGTAATTGACATGTTTAAGCCAAGTATTTGACCAGAGAATTTCAATTCACAAATGTCTCCTGTCTCTTAACGTCACAGCCATGCAATATATTTTTTAAAATGACATTAATGCACTCCTTTCACCATTTGGCATATGTGTTGCTATCGTTGAGCTCTCCTTTTCCTCCAAATGGCATCTTTCCTATGCTGTGCCTGCCAACAGAGGCACCCAAAGAGCCTGACCCATCCTGCCTTTGCTGTAGCAAGGCTTCCACGGAAACCCTTTTGGGAAAGGCAGAGAAGGCCTGGATCCATTGGTAGCTTCCATTGCATGTGCCACAGGCAGCAGCTTTGCCTGCTAACATGAGGAGAGTCTGGGCAAGCCTTGGCACAGCCTGGTCAAGAGGCCACAGGCATAGCCAGTTGTGCCCCAAGGGTGCTCAGGGGCAAACCAGGGTATTTGCTGCGGAGACCCTGTGACATGTCAACTCTTGTTGCTGATAGTCCACCAGTTGGGAGGCATACAAACATCAGCAAGGCAAGATGCCTCTAATTTGGGGAGAAAAAACTTGGGACATAACAAAAGTGAACGATGCTGAGGATTATAGGGAGGGTAGTATGTGGTACAGAGCTTGTTCACCTCTGAATGTGATGCTCGATTTGCGCAGTAGCTTCTTGAATGTCAAACAGACGCAAATTGCAGTGGAAACAATGCTACCCGCTGTCGGTTGGAAACAGGCACGTGGTCCTCTAGCCTCTGTCACTGGTGGCAGGCGAGATGCCCGGGAGGCTGCCCAGGGTACAGCATCCACTCATGGTCATCTCTCCTCCTGCCTCCCATTTTTGCAACCCTAGATTCTCCCCGGAGGCGGCTGTGGAACAACTTTCAGATGCCTGGAGTCGCCAACTACACCACAATGATGCTGAGCCCAGATGGCCGGATCTTGTACGTTGGTGCCCGCGAGATGCTTCTTGCTCTGAACACCAGGGCCTTCTCTCCCGGGCCCCAGCACCAGCAGGTCAGGCCAGGTGCCCTGGTCTCTGGGTCCCCTTCCCTGCTTCAGAGGGGTAGTCAAAAAGGGTCCTGGGTGATGTTCCTAACTAGTTGCCTCTAAGGCAGTCAGCCAAGCTTGGATCCTCACGCTGCAAGGAGCAGCCATGCCGCATTGGTAGAGGTGAGAACACTCTTCCCTCCAAGCCTTCAGCTGAGTGGCTTCCCTTGTCTGCCATCTCATGATGCGGCCACCATATTTGAAAAGCTGAGGTGACAGGAAGAGTCTGGTTGTGGTTTCACCTCCAGCAGGTGCCTGAATAAACAAGGGAAGATTGAGTTGGTGGCTGGCCTCAAGGCTGCTTGCTTCTTAATGTCTGGGCCTGGAATTGAGCACGCCAATTTGCCCGCGACTGGCGTTGCTTGGTGAGGTTTAAAGGGAGCACCGGTGAGTCGGTAGCTCAAGGAAGCAGCCAGAAGTGCTACAAGAAAAGGATCGGAGAGCATCAGCCCTCTTGGAGAGGCCAGGTGAGTGATGGCAGCCTACTTTCCTTCCTGCAGCTCATCTGGCATGCCGAGGATGAAAAGAAACAGCAGTGCATCTTCAAGGGCAAGGACCCTCAGGTGGGTAATGCCAGTTGGGGGGGATCAACTCTGGCGAAAAGGGCAGGGCTCAGTTCTGCTGGGAGTCTGGGGCCCATCGGAGCGTTGCCTCTTCCTCCCAGGGTAGCCCAAACCAAGCAGGAGCTGCCTGTCCTGAGTGCAGCCTTCTTCCCTCCCTCTGCAGAGAGACTGCCACAACTACATCAAGGTCCTGCTGCAGCTAAACGAGACCCACCTGTACACCTGTGGGACCAGCGCCTTCAGCCCCACCTGCACCTACATTGTGAGGAACATCGCAACCTCCCCTCCCCTCCAGCCCTCCTTGTTCTTCTCCTTTGGCTTAGCAAGGCATAGCCTGAGGCCATCATTAGTTGCAGGTGGTTGAATGTTTTGTGGAGCAGAATAATGAGGCTAACTTTATTTAGATCAGAGCAGTTTCCTTACTACGCTTGTCCTGCCTATCATGCATTAACAAACTCAGAGTTCTGACTGCCCCCTCCAGATGTTGCATGTCTTTAATCTAGCTTAAGATAATAATCTTCAGAATGAGGCATGTTTTAGCCCCAGGCTGAAGTGAGTCCCTAGTGAAGGTTTTCACAGCTGCCCTCAACAGCTGTTGGGAACCACCCAGCCTGGCAGGGAAGGGGGATCAAGTACAGACCTAGTCTGGAGTCACTGCGTGCAACTGCAAAAGGACCCAAAGCAACTCTCCCTGAATTCATTGGAACCTTATCTCAGCTGTTCCCTAGAGAGGCTGCCAGGCTGGGGAGATTCCGGTATTACAGGCAGAACATGTGTGAGTTTTTGTGCCTGACAACAGTCTTGTGCTGGATCAAGCCCTCTTCTTGCAAAATGGTGGGAAGACCCAGCCTGAAGCCACTTTCTGGACAGCGCCCCCCCCCCCCGCCCGCTGTGGGGTGGGTGGGCACAACTGCTGGGTCTGTGTGGCTCTGCAACCTCCTCAAGTGGGCTCCCTGCTAGAATTTGTGTCCAGGGCCTTCCCCAAAACAGAAACTGCCTAGAAGACCTGTTTGCAGTGCTGGGCCTTGCAGGAGGGAGGACGGATTGAAAATGGGACTGTGCAGAGTTGACCAGCTCCGGCTGGTGGGGGCTTGTGCTTCTGCCCTTTCCTATTGGGGGGGGGGGCGGCTCACCAGTCATTGCCCTCTCCCTTGCAGAGCCTGCCAGGCTTCCAGCTGCAGCGAGACCCTTCGGGGCAGCTCTTGCTGGAGGATGGGAAGGGACGCTGCCCCTTCGACCCAGAGTACAGATCTACAGCTATCATGGTTGGTAAGAAGCTTTGGGGGTCTCAAAGAGGCCACCCTGGGCACCTTTGGGTGGAGGGAGAGGGGCTGCTCCCTGCAAGGAAGAAGGATCTCCCCTGGCTCATTGGGCCATGGACAATATTGGGGGGGGGGGGGGGGTCCAGGTGGAGCAGGCAGAAAGCTTTCCTTGGCCCTAAAACGGCTGCTTTCTTTCAGATGGTGAACTGTATACGGGCACCGTAAGCAAGTTTCAGGGCAACGAGCCCACCATCTTCCGCAGCCTTGGCAGCCGCCCGCCCATCAAGACAGAAAGTTCCCTCAACTGGTTGCAGGGTATGTGATGAGTGGCTGGAAGGAGGAGGAGGGCGATGATGGTGGCACCGGGGGGGGGGGGGGAATTCACATTTGATGACAGATAGCAGCCCTGCCACACAGGGTGGACAAGCACGGAGCAGAGCAGAGGGCTCTTTTGGTGGACTTGGAGGTCCTTGCTTTCAGTCACTTTGGGCTCTGATGTTGGATGTTGAGGTCTCTGCTCATTGGCTACGCAGCATGGGGCAGCTCTGAGGTGACCTTGGCCAGGTGTAGACCAGTCACCACTGGGGCAACCTATGACTGTTCACTAGTTGGAGTCCCAGAGCTCTCAGCTCTAGCCATGAGGCCAACCTGGGCAGTCCATGAAGGTTTCTTGGGCAATTGCTGGATTCATGCTACTGCTGATTGCCCTTCATTTTGTTGTAGTCATATGTTTACAACATTGTTATATTGCTTCATCTATTTGTTAAGCTGCCCTTAGTACCCTGTCAGAAAATTGTACCTAAAACATGAAGTATAAACATGAAATTAAATGAAATTAAAAAGAAGCCAGATTAAAACATATAATTATAGCAGTTTTGAATTCACATGGGGTGATGTGGGTCTCACCTTCCCACATATGTTCATGTGTTGTTTTGGCCAGGTAGCTAATGCCAAAGGTGCCACTTTGCAGAACCTGCTTGTGCATATAAGGAACAAACCTGCTTGAAGTTCTTCAGTTGAGTTCTTCATTTCCAAGCCTTTTGAGAGATAGGAAGCAACATCAAGCACCCAGTCAATGAGCTTGTGCTCTCTCCGTTATTCTCTGTGTGTGTCAATGACTGCATCTCTAAGGATCTCTCTGTCAAAGTAGTGAAGTTGGCAGATGATACAACAGTCATTGGTCTCATTTGAGATGGTGCTGAGTCTGCATAGAGAGGGAAGGTTGAGCAACTGGCCCTGTGGTGCAGCCGGAAGAATCTGGAGCTGAACATGCTTAAAACTGTAGAGATGAGAGAGGATTTTAGGAGGAGCCCTTCTGTTTTACCACTTGTTACTGTGTTCAACAGCATGGTATTGGCAGTAGAATCCTTCACATTTTTGGCTTCTAGAATCTCTCAGGATTTGAAATGGACACCTAACATTAGAACCATCATTAAAAGGGCAGAACAAAGAATGTCCTTCCTGCACCAACTCAGGAAGCTGAGGCTGCCCAAAGAGCTGCTGAGAAGAGTTTCTACAGAAGAATGATTGAGTCTGTCATTCGTACTTCTGTAACTGACCGGTTTGGGTACAGCAACCAAGCAGGTCAGGTACAAACTCCAATGGAGAAAGAATAATGGCAACCAGCCTGCCTTCCATGGAGGACCCGTGTGCTCCATAAGCCAGGAAGAGGCTGAGAAAACTTCTAGGGCCCCCCACATCCTGGACTTCAACTGTTTCAACTCCTCTCCTCGGGATGCTGCGACTGCCTGCCCAAACAACCAGGCTCACAGAGGCAGTTTTTCCCCCTCGTGCCATCACTCTGCTGAACACCTCCTTCTGTCTCATGCCTGGGTGTATTTACCCATGTAGTATGCCTGTAGTAGTAGTAGCATTTATGTTCTTTAATCCCCTTTCTTATTGATATTCTGATCATTATTCTGTTGCGTTGCATGTACACTGGAGCACCAGAGACACATTCCTTGTGTGTCCAATCCCACTTGGCCAAATAGAGCATCCAGGCAGCTGAGTTCTCTCTGGGGAAGGTTCTTCCCAAAGGAAGAAGAGAAGGGAGGGGGAGGCTCCACCATTCCACCTACTTCTGCCAACGGAGTATGGGCCCAGAGACTGGCATTGGCACTGCTCGGAAGGGCCCCCCCAGCCCTGGCTGGCTGAAGCCCTGGGGCAGCGGGAAGAGCAGCTTCCTCTGTGCAGCCCCCCCCCCCCCCCGTTTTTCCTGGGCCCCTTGAAGGAAGTGCAGAAAAAGAAGGGCGAGCTCAACCCGTCTTCTTCCTCTTGGGCAGAGCCATCCTTTGTGGGCTCAGCCTTCCTGCAGGAGAGCAGCAGCCCGGAGGAGGAAGACGATGGCAAGATCTACTTCTTCTTCAGTGAAACCGGCAAGGAGTTTGACTTCTTTGAAGACACTGTTGTGTCCCGCGTTGCACGTGTGTGCAAGGTGAGGGGCGTGGGGGGGGAGGGCAGAATCTGCTTGTGCCACTTGTCCCCTTTTGCCCTCTGCAGTGCCAGGGGCGCTGTGGTGTCCTGGGCCAGCTGACAACCCGCTCAGTACCACAAGGCAGCCCGGAGACCCCCTTGCTTTCCCAAAGCCTTCCAGGAGAAGCCGACTCCGGCGTGCAGAAGACGAAGGACTGAGTCCTTTCAGAGCCCAATTGGGGGAGGTTGCCAGCTCCTCAGGCAGCTACGGGGGTCCCCCAGAATGGGCATTTCTGTCAAGGTCATTGGGTGGTCAGCAGATGGAAACCGGCCATTGCTCCTCTTCCCAGGCCCCTTCAGGTTGGCAGGGGGTGCAGCCCTGGAGGAGGAGCAGAGAGACCCCCAAGTGGTCCTGCTGGGAGGGTTTGTGTGGTGCCCAGTTCACCTTCCTCTCCTGATGGGACCAGGCCCTCAGTCTCCTTCCGATCCCCTCCCAGTGTGATGAATGCCTTCTCCTCTGAAAAGGAGCAAGGGGCTGCTAGGCCCAAGACTCCCTCCTGCCTTCCTCTGCCAAGCTTCCTCAGGATCTGGTGTCTGGGCTGCGTGGCCCTGGCCTTCGGCATGGGCCGGTCCCGGCAGCTGCCATGGTTTCCTCATCCCCCTGGCCTCCACGCGGGGGCCAGAGTTTCCCAGGGGCCCCACAGGCTCACCTGGGCAGGAGAGGCAGAGCTCAGTGGCTGAGGGGCCCTTCAGAGGTGATCTGTGTGTCCAAGGGAAAAGGAGGCACAGAAGGAGTGGCAACCTTTGGCAAGCCTGCTTCTCTTCCCCCGGTTCCTGTTCCCCCTGGCTTCCTCCCCCACCCCCAGGGTGACCTGGGCGGAGAGCGTGTGCTCCAGCGACGATGGACAACCTTCCTGAAGGCTCAGCTGCTCTGTTCCCACCCTGAGGACGGCTTCCTCTTCAACGTGCTCCAGGACATGTTTGTGTTGACCTCAGGCGACGGCTGGCCAGAGACGGTCTTCTACGGGGTCTTTACCTCTCAGTGGTCAGTCTTGGGGGGCTGGCACCAAAGCTTCCACAGAGGGTGCTGGGCTAGGTGGAGGGGCACATCCTGACTAAGGCCCAACATGCAGGCAAATGCGAGTGGAAAGGGGGTTCTCTGGGCACCCTGGCCCACATTGCCCCTCTCTGCCAGGGATAGGAAAGGCCCTGGGGCAGCAGCCGTGTGTGCCTTCTCCATCTCCGATGTGAAGGAAGCCTTTGACGGGCTCTACAAAGAGGTCAACCGGGAGACACAACAGTGGTACACAGACGTCCATCCTGTGCCAGAACCCCGTCCTGGAGCAGTAAGTGGCTTCCCATCCCTCTTCATCTCCTCCTGCAGACCATCAAACCTGAACAGAAATTACTGATTGCTCTGGGTATAGAAGGAGGGAGGGAGGGAGGGGGAGAGAGAGAGATGGACAGGCAAGTCACCAGTTCGTGCTTACCAGTTGCTTATTCAGTGAACACTGGAAGTTACGGCAACATCGTAAAAGAAAATTTATGGCTGGTCCTTGAAGTTGTGGCTGTTGCAGCAACAAGTGGTTGCTCTTCAGGCACTTGGCAGCTGATGCTAAGTGGTCAGCAGTGTCCCAGGTCACACAAAATGGTGTGTGGGAGACAGAGGGACTTGTAGGATTCTGTAGTGTAGCTCTACAGTTAAGTAGAGTTAGCTTCTCTGGCTGTGTTTCCTGTCTGTCTGGAAAAGCTGACATCAATCTTGCAAATCTGAAATTATGGTTCCTCTGCCATCTCTTTTATGGTGCAAACATCTGGGGAGGGTCTCTTCTGAGCCTCCCCCCCCCCCATTTTGCTGCTGTGGGCTAGCCCTCTTTTAGGGGACTCTTCCCGAGGGAGCCTCCTTTCCTGTCTCTGAAGATCTTTCACAGGTGTCACTACATTACACAATTTGTCACCTTCACAGACAGCTTCGCACAAGCAAATGTCAACAGGGAAACCAGCAGGAAGTTTCAAGTCACAGTCGTGTGACAGTTGTGCTTAACAACTGCACCATAAAGTGAATTGAAATCTTTTACTGCCAGCTTGAATGAACAAACATTTGATCCCAGGACAAGATTTTACGTATTCTCAAATCTACTTGATTGTTTTAGCTCATAAAAGCCAAAGCAATAAATAGACTTCGGAATAAGTAAAATCTTATAAATACGCTTCCATTATTTGAGTCCAGACATCAGTGAGACCGGGTGGCTTGAGCCGAGAGCCGAGAATTTAGCTGTTGCTTGCGGACAGAAGGGAAGCAACCGAGATCTAAGGAGAGAATTTCTGACTGTTCTCTCAATTAACCAGTGGGACCGTTGCCTTCAGAAGTGGTGGGTACTCCGCCCCTGGAGCTTTGAAGAAGAGATTTGGCCAGCCAGGTCTGGAATGGCATAGAGGTTCCTATTTGAGCAGGGGGGTGGACTAGAAGGCCTCCAAGGTCCCTTCCAACTCTGTTGTTCTGAGATTCTGATTTCGGGGTGCTCATTGTCGAGGCCAAACTCCAAGCATTGTCTAAGCAACTTCCAGGAGGGGGAGGGGGCCCAGGGCCATGTGAAATGCACAGGAAACTGCAGCTTTCCTTCACCCACCGTTCAGGTTACTGGTGCGGTAGACTTTACTCCTCCCCATCCCATTCCAGTAAGCCATCCAGGCGCCCTGGCAGCTGTCAAGGGCAAGTGAGCCTCCTCTGGAATTCCCAGCGGCTGGGGCTGCTCTGCTTTTTGGCCACAGGTGTGAATGCTCGTCTTCACCTGCAGGTATTGGCAGAACAATTCTGTGAGCTTCTAGATCTCTTAACAGCATCTTTTAAAAACAAGAGTTGAACTACAAACTTTGTACATTCCTGTGCTGCTTCTACCTTTTGCTTTTGGGAATAAACTTCCAAACTTAGCAGTCCCAAATTCTAGCCTTTTCCCCCCCTTCTTTCTGAGAGAAAGAAAGCAAACCTCCTTCCCAAGAAAGTCCCTCTTGGGACACTCTGTTGAAAGAGTTGAACAGCCTCGCAGAGCAGTGGGCCAAAGAGGAACTCCAAACCTCTTCGCCTTCTCCTCGGAGCAATTGGGGGGGGGGGGCGTGCTGGAGGTCCCCCATGCCAGGGCTCCCCAGTGTGCTCCTGCTCTCCCCAGTGCATCAACCGCAAGACCCGCCAGATGAAGATCAGCTCTTCGCTGCAGATGCCGGACCGGGTCCTGAACTACCTGAAGGACCACTTCCTCATGAACGGGGCAGTGCGGAGCCAGGCCCTCCTGGTGCAGCCCCGCTCCCGTTACCAGCAGCTCAGTGTGCAACGTGTCCAGAGTCTGCAGCAGACCTACGATGTCTTGTTCCTGGGCACAGGTGGGCCCACTTGTTCTGTTGCTGCCGCTGCTGCCTTGACATGGCCACCGCTTCAGGCTGGTCACGTCAGCATAGAGGGCTTTGTGGGCAGCGCATGAGTTGGCGGGTACGGAACCTGAAGCAACAGCAGCTCAGTGCACCCAAGGAAGATGCCAGAGGGGCTGGAGCCAAGCCTGAATGGGGGCCTTTCCCACCTTCTCGGAGCTCGATGGCGGATCGGACTTCCTGATGGGGAGGGAGGAAGGGGGCCCTGGAGGCAGCCCATGGGACCCTCACTGGGCACCTCTTGCATCTTGTAGATGACGGCCGCCTGCATAAGGCGGTGATCACCAGGCGAGGAGTCCGCATCATTGAGGAGCTGCGCCTCTTCCCTGCAGAGCAACCGGTGCTGGAGCTGCTGCTGGACTCCACCCAGGCAAGAACCAAGGCCAAGGGGGGACCGGGGGACCCCTGGCCCTGGTTCTTCATGTGAGAGGAGCCAGCCAGCCTCAGGGCCAAGTGTTTGGATCAGGGCTTCTGGATCAGGGCCAGACAGGCGGCTGCTGCTGCTGCTGCCGCTTCCTCTGCTTGGGGGGGATGCCCTTCTGGGTCCCTGATCAGTTCACGAGAGCCACTGGATACAGGATCGAAGCCCCCCCCCCCCCAGCCTAATCACAGCAGAGGCGTCTCTCCCGATGCCAGGGCAATGTCTCTGCCCTGGGGGGGGGGGTGGAAGAGGAAGGGTGGCCCAGCCCTTTCCAGTGTCCTTGGGGAGGGATGTCCCGTGGTGCTCTTGCTGGAGCCTTTCCTGTTCTCCCCGCAGGGTCTGGTCTACGCCGCCTCGTACGATGCCCTGGCACAGGTGCCCATGGCCAATTGCAGCCTGTACCGCAGCTGTGGAGAGTGTGTCCTGGCCGGAGACCCTTACTGTGCCTGGGGTGGAGAGGCCTGTCAGCTGCTCTTCCCCAGCCCTTGGCCGCTCCAGCCAGCGTGAGTGCTTCCTGGATCCGGCCACAGGCTGGCTTCCAACCCCTGCTGCCCCTGCTGCCCGGCCCCTTGGCCTAAGGGGAGCAGCCCCCTCCTTTCCACCAGTCCCTTGCTGCTGCTCCTCTTCTTCACCACGTGGTGCACTGACAGGGGCCCATGGTCCTTGGGGTACCCCTTCTGCTCCTCCTTCCCTCCAGGCCTCACCCTGTTTCCCCCACCAGGACCTGGGTCCAGGACATCGAAGGGGCTGAAACCAGCCAGCTTTGCCGGACTAGCGGTGTGGAACTCGGCCATTCTGCAGGTAACAGGTCAGGCTTGCCGGGCTTTGGCTTTGAAAGTTGGGGGAAGGAGGGGAGTGGGACCTCCTGGCTCCGAAGCCAAGGAGCATTGGGCAGGGACTGGTGTCTCCTGTGCTGGAGCCAAGTTAGCCAGTGAGAAGGCCGTAGCTGGATCTGACAGGCCTTCTCTCTCTTCCCCCCCCCCTCCACCCAGGAGAGCCACCCCAGTGCCAGCAGGTGGTGCTGCAGCCCAACAGGATGATGCCGCTGCCCTGCCCACTGCTGTCCAACCTGGCTTCCCGGCACTGGGTGCACAGTGGGGCTGCTCTGGGCTCCACCTTCCCGGTGCTGCCCACGGGAGAGGTGCTGCTGGTGGGGAGCCCAGCTGAGGGGGGGCACTACGAATGCTGGTCTCATGAGGGCAGCTTCCGGCAGTTGATGGTGAGCTACTGTGTGACTGTGGAGCCAGGGCTCTGGGCCAAGCTGGTGCCTGCCCAAGACCCCCTGAAGACCCTCAGCACCTCCAGGAGCATCTCAGGAGAGAACGTCGCAATGCTGTTGGAGGGCAGGACCTACTGGGCCGAGTTCCTTGTGATGTGTGGGCTCTTCAGCATTGCTGTGACACTGCTGGTCCTTTTCACGCTGCACAAGCACCAAGTCAGCCTGAAGGTCTGCCTCAAGGAAGGCCGGTGCAGCTGGTCCCATCCCCAGACATCGCAGGACAGAGAGGTCCTGCCCACTGAGAATGCGCCTCCCCTCGGAGGCTTGAACGTGCCTGGTGCTCTGGCAGACCACAAGGGCTACCAGGCTCTGTGCGAGGGTCTTGTGGTAAGCACGCCCGGGCACGAATCCTTGGCCTGCCCGCGCGTGGCTTTTCTGGAGTCCGATCAGCGACCACTTAATATAGCCAAGACGTTTGTGGAGGTGTTGGGTCCTGCCCAGCGCCCTCGGGTTCGCCTTGGCTCCGAGATCCAGGACTCGGTGGTGTGACCTTCCCCAAGAGGCGCCATTCTGTGGGCTGGAAAGAAGCAGGGCAGAGTCTTCTGGTGCCACCATACTTGGGCAGAGGAAGAAGGGCAGTCCCACTCAGTTGTGGAATGGGGCCAAGCACGCTTAGTTCTGCAGCAGGGTTCCTGCATGGCAGTTGGCAGTAATGCCACCTACGGGTGGCCTCCAGGTGTAGAATCCAGGTGCAGCCACCCTTCAGCTCAAGCGGTCCGTCCTTACAAGCACTGCCAGGAGGGGACAGAATGGGACAACTTGCCTGTGGGCTTCCTCAGGGTCTATGGGCACCTGGCTCCCCTTTCTTTGGCCTGTGTGGGAGGGACCGTTGCTGGGAGGGTAACTTGCATGGTACCAAAGACCCTCCTGGAAGTCACCTGTGAAAGGAGACACTCTGGTGGAGCACCCTGTCTTTGGGAAGGAGAGCCTGGGAGATACGTTGGTCTGACTTCCAATGAACTGTGCACTAGGGAGGAAAATGGGGGAGCCTTTCATGTCAGAAACTAACTCCCCTGCATGGATTCCTTTGTGTATAAAAGCAGAGACGTGGTCTTGGGGAAGGGCGGGGGTAATAGGGGATATTCAGAAAGCACTTCAGGGCTGCCCTCCAGAACAAGAGAAGCTACAGCCAGCTCATAAAAGGAGCCCGTTTCAAAAATTTGTCTCCTGAGATTAGACAGGCTCCAATCAACCCTTAAGAGGCCTTTCTCCACCATAGACAGGCTCAATATCTTGCCTTCCAGGGAGGGGAAGAGTCGTGACCCAGGACTCTTGGACCACGTTTGGGTGAAGCCATTGAAACAGTTTCTGTGCTGCCCTTGAAACCTTAGCTGGTACTTAGCTGAACTGTCGCCCCATTACCAAACGTTTGGGCTGGCCTAAAGAAGGGGAAGCCATTTTCTTCCGGTAGATCTCTTCCCTGGGAACTCGGGTGCAGTTGCCTGAGCAGGGGGCTTGGCTTTGGCTTTGGGTCCTGCGATTTTGTTGACTACCCGATCATTGTGGTCTGTGACCACCTCCCTTGGCCTGTTGTACCAACTGGTGTGGCTGCTTTGTGAAAAGGCCAAGTCCCCCCCTGCCAAGGTGTTAAACCCCTGGAAGGCCCAAGAGGACCCGCTAGGGTCCCTGCAGGGAAACTTTCTCTCCCCCTTGGAAGCAGGGACCTTTGTGCGCTGCTTTGGGCTCCCGGAGGGAAGTGAGCTTGGCAGCTGCTACAGCTGTTGGCCAAGGACCGGATGGGGCTCTTGCAGCCCTACTGCGGTCAGCTTCCCCCCACGTGAGAGGGTTGAAGTGCGTCAAAGACTGGGAAGGCAGCAAAACAGCTGTTTTTCTGTTCTCCATTCCTTCAAAGGCAGAATCGGGCACCTTGTGCTGTGCCCGGAGCGATATAGATGAGCTGGTTCTTTGGAAAGTGAAATAAAGATGGAAGAACATGAGTGAGTTCGTTGAGTTTTATTTAGCCAAGTATAGAAATCAAAAGTCACATCACGACTAGTCATCAAACTTGAGAGGCTTATGGCCAATGCTCTTCCCCACCACTCAGAAAGCAAGAAAAATGGACCAGTGAGTCGGACCTCCCAATACGCCCAGCAGGGTTTACTTGGAAGAGGGTCCGTTGCTCAAGCAGAAAGCAGCACCAGGAGCGACACCAAAGCCCTGTCACAATTTGCCCTTGCCACCCGGAAGCCATTGCGCAGAACCGCCAAGTGAGGCAGAAGCAAAGAATACCAGCCCCGTCTCCTTGCCCCAGCACCCCCCCGCCCCCCGAGAAGCACCAGCTGGTGGAGGTGCCTGCAAGGCCATGGTTTAAGTGGCTCTAAGAGCTCGGTGGGGCCCAGCGACTTCGGGTTCCCGTGTGTTGGGAGAAAAATGAGCCGCTTTCTTGAGAGGCGGAATCTGCTCGCAAGTCGGGGAAGAAAAGAATCACAGCACGATCTTGAAGGAGCTGGAAGGGAAACAGAGGGACTGGTTCTCAGAGGCTGACCAGGTTCCTCCCAGCCAGAACAACCGGAGTTACCTGGTGAAGTCTGGAGAGCGGGAAATTATGTGCTGGAACTCGGAGAGGTTGATGGTCCCATCTTTGTCAATGTCCGATTCCTCCAAGATCTGTCCAGACAGGGAGGGGGCCCTGGGGGTCAGCTGGCCGGGCCCCAGATGTGCGCGGGCCCCCCACCCCCACCCCCCCGCACTCACGTTCTGGATGAGCTGCTCCATCTCCAGCCTGCTCAGCCTGCTGTCTTCCCCTTCCCCGGTCAGGGAGTTCACCAGGGTCTCCAGGTCCTTCTGACCGAGAGCGCCGTCATCGTCGAAATCTGCGGAGAAGCGGCGCTCAGAGGCTTTCCGGGCTCCGGCCGGGGCCGCCGAGGGGGAAGCCGAGCTCAAAGTCCGTTGGGCAGGAGGGGAGGGGAGGGGAGGGGAGGGGAGGGGAGGAGCGGGCGGGGCCCCCCGTCGGCAGGGGAAAGCGACTTTCTTCGCCACCTTCACTTCCAGGGACCGGGAAGGGCCGCCGCCCCCTTGGAGGGCTCCCCCCGCCCGCAGGCTGGCGCAAAGCAAGGGGGCCCCGGAGAGAGGGGGGCCCGGCCTGGGAGCCCCCCTACCGAAGAGGCGGAAGGCGTAATGCGCCTTGACTTCGGCGCTGGCCGAGCCGCTGAAGACGCTCAGCAGGTCCAGGAAGTCCTCGAAGGAGAGCGCGTCCTCGCCGGGCGGGGCCGTGGAGAAGACGCGGCAGATCCGGCTCCGGAAGGGGTTCGCCTGCAAGAGCCGGGCGCGGCCGTCAGGACCGGCGGGGGCCGCGACCCGGCCGCCCAGCCCGGGAGCGGGAGGGGGCGGCTCACCCGCAGCTCGGGCAGCGCCAGCAGGCGGCTCTCGGGCACGCGCGTCTGCAGGGCCTGGCCGCGCGCCTCCCGCGGCAGCAGCTGGCAGAAGCGCTTGTGGGCGCTGCAAGGCAAGGCGAGGCGAGGCCTCGGTCAGGGCAGGGCAGGGCAGGGCAGGGCGCGCGCTTCCGGATCCCCGGCCCGCCGCCCGGCTACTCACAGCAGGATCTCCTGCTTGCTCAGGAAGGTCAGCTCCTGCGGGGGCGAGAGAGGCGGTCAGGGCCGCGCCGGCGGGGGGGCTCCCCGCCAGCCCCCCACCCCCCACCCCCCCGTTCCGCACCTGGTACTCGCCCAGCAGGTCGCGGGGCAGGCGGCTGCCCGAGCCCCCCATCCGTCCCTCTGGCGACCGCGGCCCCGGCGCTGCTGCTGCTGCTGCTGCTGCTGCTGCTGCTGCTCCGCCGCCCCCGCCCCGTCCGGGGCGGAGCGGCTCGGGGGGGCGGGGCCCCGGCGCGGCCAAGGCTGGCAGCCCGCATGGCCGCGGAGGGGCTCGGGGAGGCCGGCCGGGGCGGCGGGAGCCCCGAGCTCTTTTGCTACGGCCCGGAGGAGCTGGTGCTGCGCGGGGTGGAGTGGCCGAGCGGCGGCGGCGCGGGGGCGGCCGTCCACCCGGCCTGGTCGCGCTTCGACCGGGCGCTGCGGGAAGGCTGGGCCGAGCGGCTGCGGCGGGGCCTGTTCCGCTACCGCCTGGGCCGGCTGCCGACGCGGCTCCTCCCGGGCAGGCTGGGGCTGGTGGCCCAGCTGAACGTCCAGCGGGCGACGGAGAGGCGGCGGCCCCAGCAGGTCCGCAGCGTCCGGCAGAGCTTCGACCCGCGGCAGTTCCACTTCGGCCAGATCCGGCGGGAGGAGGCCCTCTTCCGCCTGCGCCGCCGCCGCCCCCCCGGCTCGGCCGGGACCCTGGTGGCCATCAACGTCAGCCCGCTGGAGCGCGGACACGTGCTGCTCGTCCCCGAGCCGGCGCTGGCCCTGCCGCAGGTGCTCACCGCCGAGGCCCTGCTGGCCGGGCTGGAGGCCGTGCTCCTCAGCGCCCACCCCGGCTTCCGCCTGGGCTTCAACAGCCTGGGCGCCTTCGCCTCCGTCAACCACCTGCACCTGCACGCCTTCTACCTGGACTGGGAGCTCTGGGTGGAGTCCGCGCCCGGCGAGCCCCTCCTGCCCGAAGCGGGCCTCTACCTGCTGCGGGAAGCCCCGGCGCCCGCCTTCCTCTTCTACTGCGACGACGGGGCGCAGGTGGAGCCCTTGGCCCATCGGATCGGCCGGGTCACCGGCCACCTGACCCAGCGAGAGATCGCCCACAACCTGTTCGCCACACGCGGGGCCGCCCCCGAGGGCCCCCTTGGCTCCAGGGCTCGGCCCGGCATCCGGGTGCTCCTTTGGGCGCGGAAAGGCTGCTTCGGAACCAAGCAAGAATCGGCCTTCAATGTGGCAGTGTGTGAGTTGGCGGGACACCTGCCCGCCAAGACTGTCCAGGAATACGAGGGCCTGAGCGAGGCCTCAGCGCTCCACAGGATCCAGCAGTGTCTCCTCCCAGCCAGCCAGTTAGCCCAGCTTCAGCGGGAGCTGGTGGACCTCCTCAGAGAAGAGCGGCCTCCCTCCCCTCAAGGGCCTTCCTGAGTTCCAGGTCCCCCCCTGCCAGGATGCGGAGGGCCTTCCCCAGGTGGGGCTGCTCCAGAGGAAGCCTGGCTCAGGGGGGCTTTTGGCATCTGCTTTGCAAGTCTCCCTGGGACACACAAAGGCCTTTCTCTAATTTGATTCTGCATGTATGAAATTTGGACTGCATTTACAATTTTGAGATAAGCCCAGTTAAGCCAGATGTGCCCAGCCATCGTAAAGAATCCCGTGTTCTTTACAGACGAACAAGATGCACAGGCTAAAGAGTAAGAATGAGGAGACAGAAGACGCTGGACAATAAAGCACAAGGTTTCACTGGTAAGGAAAATAAAATACCTCTGGGAAAGAAGCCCTGTTTGTTTGTGCAGGCATTTAAAGGGGTCCACGTGCATTTTTGAGGAAGAGCTTCACTGCTACTAGGAGGGAAATCATAGGGTGAGTTTTTCATTACAGTAAGCCCAATTCAACCATCCTGTGGGGTCTTACCCCTACCGGTGACTGGCATCACCACCATCTTCAAGGGATTCTATCTTATTCCCTATTTGAACTCTAAATCACACCAACCGCAGGTCCGTTTAGTTTTCTGCCACCTGTAAGGATCAGCCAGTTGGCCCAGAGAGCTTTACAACTGAACAGACTCCCCCCCCTTTTCTAAAACTCACCCCACCCTCTTTCACCGTGTCCTGGTAGCTCCAAAAGAGATGCTGTAATTGATGAGAGTTGTGCAACCTAGTCAGCGCATCTGTGGTTGGGCCACTGGGTCCACTCCATTGTGGGGTGCTAGCCTTTGCTTTCAATGTTACCTGAACCAAACCTCTGCAGTCATAGTCCAGTTTTATTTATAGCAACATCACATGTTGTGCTCAAATATACCAACTGCCTATTGCTAAGCTAGCTTTGGTATGCTATGACAGGATATGTCGAACAGAAGTTTTTCACCACGAAATCTTTTGTGTAAATCTAGCATCTTGTAATTGGACCAGGAAAAACAATCCAAAAAAGGCTTGGGCTTGCATAATGTCCAACTTTTATGCTTTTATTGTCAATTCCAACCAATGGGAACGATCTTGATTGGAAGGCCAACAGAAGACCCAGATCCTATCAAGGGTGCCCTGGCTTCTGTTGGCCTTTTCAATGGCCTTTTATTTTTCCAAACATCAGGAGCTTCTCCACTGTCTTCACATTAAGTTTCAAAATATTTAAGCTTCAGTTTGTATTCGTGCTTCCAGTGAGAGCAACTAGCACGGAGTGATTTGATCTTGTTTTCTTCAGCACCATAATGTAAAACATACATTTTTCTTCCTTCAGTCTGGGGGAAAAAAAGGTGACCCTGACAATACATAGTTTGGTGATATGGTGTCTCTGCTGATTTGTTCTGCATCTGATATGGTCTTCCTCTCAAGATAGCAGATGTCTCTGTGTTTCATGAGCACACAACCCTTGTCTTGAGTATAGAGAGATAAAGTGTGTCATTGTTCCAAGACACACTTTCTCAGTGTATCTGCATTAGGCTAGTATTGAAAGTCTCTTACCTGAAATGGCATAGGTGGGTCTCCTGCTTGAGCTGGGGGTGGGTGGGTGGGTTGCAAAACCTCCAAGGTCCCTTACAGGTCTGTTTTGATTCAGAAGATTCAATAGTGAACCCTCTCCTCTTTCATCCTCAGCTTATATAAGGTTGTCAAAGCTATTTTCCTGTAATGTTAATTCCAATTTCTATTTCTTCTGATCCAGTCCTTCTCATATTGCAGTCTATGTTCATTAAATACATGTACAGCATACAATTCTGTCTTTCCTGTAAAAATAAAAGAGAACTCATAAAATAAAGTACATGAATTTATGAAGTATATAAATGCTGCTCCAATCCAGCAGACCCATGAATGGTTTTAAACACTATTAATACATTTCTTAGTACAACCGAAAAATATTCCCTTTGGAGGTAAAATATGCCATGCAAAATGCAGGACCATCTGAACTGATTTTTTGAAAAGTATCTGGCCGCCCATATAGAACGCAGCCATAAAACAGTAAAGTTGGTCAGCAAAAGAATTCATGGCGCTGAAAAAGAAATCTCATTTGAACGAAGATATTTCTCTCCTCAGAAATCAACCTTGCTCGCTGCACTTTCGCCTATTTTCTCCGTTCTCCGCCGTTCCAACCGGGCCTTCTGCTTCCCTTGGTCTTGCGAACCGCGGGGGGCGGGGGGCGGGGGTCCTGCTCTGCCTTGCGGCGGACAATCCGTCCAGCATTCCCCGCAGGTCACCTGCTCCTCGCCCGCGCCGCACTGGCAAGCCCCAGAGCGCCCGTTCCGGCCAATCCGACCCCCCCCCCCCGTCCGCTCGCTCCCACCGGAAAGCGCCCGGGGAGGCTCCTCCGAGCGGCGCGACGGCCGCCGCCCAATCCGGGCCGAGCAGGAACGTCTCGGCCGCGAGGGGCGGAGACGTCGAAGCAGCCTGTCGCCGAGAGATGACGAAAGAGCTCTTTCCCTCCCTCCTTCGCGAGAGGCGGGGCTCCTGGTCGGCATGGTGACCGCGTCGGAGCGCGAGGCACCCTCAGGCGCCGCCGCTGCGCCAGGAGAGCCGCCGGCCTCGGTGAGCCGGGCGGGCGGTTGGGCCGGCCGCTTCCCTCGGCCCGCGCGCGGGGCCGTGTCCCGGCTGGGCTCCGCGGGCGGCCGGCCGCCGGCGAGGCGGGCAGGAGCGTCGCGCCTCGCGGTAATAATGGTCGCGGTTGTCACAATCGCTGCCGCCGCGCTGACGGCCGGGCTGCTGCTCTTGCCAAAGGGCCCGAGAGGATGAAGATCGGCCGAGAAGAGAGCAGCGAGTCCGAGAACGAAAGCGACGAGGAGGAGGACGGCGGCCTGTCGGACGAGTCTGCCAACGAATGCCTGAAGAGGCCGGAGGCCGAGCGGAGGGAGCCTCCGCGCGGCTCCCTTCCGGACAAAGGCCCAGAAGCCGGCCGCGAGCAGCCCGGAGCCGGCCCGGAGGAGCCCCGGCCGAAAAGGAAAAGGAGGCACCGGTGCGGTCCCTGAGGAGGGGCGGGGCGGGCGGGCGGCCTCCTGCGGCCGGCCGGGGCTTCTCCTCGAGGGAGCCCCCTTCCTTCTCTCTCCTCCTCCTCCTCCTCCTCCCCCCAGGCTGCTTTCCATCAACCTCGCCAACTGCAAGTACGAAAGCGGTGAGTCACGACGGCGGCTTCTCCGGCGCAGAGTCAGAGCGAAGGTGAAACGCCTGGAGGTCGCCTGGTTTCCCCTCCCGTTCGAGGAATGAAGCCCGCGGGGCTTTCCGGAGGGCGGAGATGCCGCTTTGGCATCCCAAAGGAGGAGGAAAGGCCACTTCCTTGTGTAACCTGGGCCCGGAGAGCCCCCGCATCCCTTGCCGGCAAAGGGGGGCTCCCGGGGACTCCCTTGGAGGGGCGAGAATCATCTGAGCGACCCTTCCCGATGCTCAGTGGCTGCCGCTTCTGGTCCTGCAAGCAAGGCCAGAAGACCACTGGATGATGCCTCCTCGGAACCAGCTTTGTCCCGTCTGCTTCCTTTGCTGCAGTTCGGCGTGCTGCTCGGCGCTGTGGCCTGAAAGAAGTGGGGGAGGATGAGGAGTGGACTGTTTACTGGACTGACTGCTCAGTTTCACTGGAGCGTGTCATGGAAATGAAGAGGTTTCAGGTACCCAGCACAGCCAGGGTGACTGACCGGAGCAGAGAAAACCCAAGAGTTCTGATCTCAGTTCTCCCGGGACTGTCCGGTTCTTAAAGCGGGGGGGGGGGGGGGGCTTCTCCTGGAGCTGAGGAGTTGGGAGATGGAAAGTAGGGCTTATGTTGCCCATTCCATGGAGCTCCAACAGTGGGGAAAGATGAGAAGAGCCTCAGAAGGATGCAGAAGAGAGACTCACCAGCGAGGAGCCATAGCTGGGTCCTTCTCTATGGTATTTCCATCACCACCCCATGTACTTTTATGCAGCAATTCACTTGGTTTCCTTATTGAGTGAAATGAATAAAAAGTGCCTAACATGCCTTTACTTTTTGTTGTGGAGGTTAGGGTTGTTGTTTTTTACATGCATTCATAATTATTTGCTTAAATGTTGGAGCTCTTTGGGAAGATGCATTCCGTGACTGAAAAGTGGGGCAAAGCATTCTGCAGAGCAACAAAACGAAAGCGGTGCCAAGGCACTTCCTTTTCCTACTCCTGCTTTTGCTTCATTCCAGAAAATCAACCACTTTCCTGGCATGGCCGAGATCTGCCGCAAGGACCTGCTGGCCCGCAACCTCAACCGGATGCTGAGGCTCTTTCCCAAGGAGTACTGCATCTTCCCTCGCACCTGGTGCTTGCCAGCTGAGTGAGTGAAGGAGAGGCGGCTGTGGTTGTGCCAACCCTCTCAGTTGACATGGCACGGGATGCGGGTTGGTTACATGCCAGTCCCTGTGTTGTCTTTCTGCAGCTATGGGGACTTCCAAGCCTACGGGCGAATGAGGAAGAACAGGACGTACATTTGCAAGCCGGACAGTGGCTGCCAGGGGCGGGGCATCTTCATTACCCGGAACCCCAAGGAAATAAAGCATGGCGAGCACATGATCTGCCAGCAGTATGTTACTAAGGTAGGCCCAGGAGCCTGGGGGTCAACAGTTGCCCAGACTTGTGACGGAGAGCAAGAGCCCCGGTTAAGAATGTGGTCTCGGCTATGGGACCTCGGGACTAGCCATCTGGGAACTGTTCCTTTCCCTCAGTCTCTCATCCTCTCTTTGTAGCCCTTCCTCATTGATGGCTTTAAGTTTGACATGCGTATTTATGTCTTGGTCACCTCCTGCGACCCCCTGAAGATCTTTGTCTATGAGGAGGGGCTGGCCCGCTTTGCCACCATGAGGTACATCGAGCCCAACAGCGGCAACCTGGTAAAGAAGCCCAGGAACTGGCATTCACTTTGTAGGAAGATAAGCTGTTGGTATCTGATGGGGCTTTGGGAATGACTGTGGAGAACTTGACACAGTGAACGCCATCTTCGGGCCTGCAGGGCTCCCTGGGCTGGGACCAAATCTGGTCACATTGGTGGTACAGGGAAACAAGGAGAAAGTGAAGCAGGTGGGCAAGGGGAGAATTCCAGGGGCCTTCAAGAGTGGAGAATCAGGCTCCCCCTCCCAATGTCTCTCCCACAGGATGACATCTGTATGCACTTGACCAACTATGCCATCAACAAGCATAATGAGAATTTTGTGCGGGATGACAACACGGGCAGCAAGAGGTATTGCTTGTACCCTGCATTCCCTTGCAGGCGAGGAGGCAGCACTTCTGCTAGTAGCGACCAGGGGCGGGTGGGGGGGTAGTACACCAGATGCCCATTTGTAGGAAACTCCACTTTTCTCAGCTCCATGAATTGGCTGCTTTGAAAAAAGTAGGTGACTTGCCCATCTGTGTGGCTCTTGAGGGGGGGCAACAAGGCGTGCCTGTGTCCTGGTGGGAAAGGCTCTGTCAAGATCTCCATTTCAGAAGGAGCTGGGAGGAGTCTCTCTCTGCCCTTGAGAAATGGCTGTACCCACCCTGGACAAGGCTGGCTTCTCTTTGCACCCCTCTGTGATTGGGGGGACATGGCTGCACACCAAGGGAAAGCAAGGCCCCCTTGAAAGGGCCTAGAGGTTTTTTTTTTGGGGGGGGGCTATTGCTCAGTGATCCTGGGGCAGTCTGGCTGGAGCAGAATGGCTCCTGCAGCAGCTCTTCTCCCTCCCCTGATTCAACAGGAAGCTGTCCACCCTGAACACTTGGATGCGGGAGCACAGCTATGACACAGCGGAACTGTGGCAGGACATTGAGGACATCATAATCAAAACGCTCATTGCTGCTCACCCAGTTCTGAAGCACAACTATCGCACTTGCTTCCCCCACCACATCTCTGGTTGTGCCTGCTTTGAGATTCTGGGCTTCGACATCCTCCTTGATCGGAAACTCAAACCGTGGCTTCTGGAGGTAGATATCTTTCCCAAAGCTGTTTGACAGGGAGATGAGCGAGATATAAATTAAATAAAGAAATAAAGTGCCCATCTGAAGCAGGAGAGGTTGCGCTTTGGTTTACCTGCTCTAGCACCTGTTAGAACTTTGAAAAAAATAGGAATGAGGTTCTCCTGAGAGATTTTGAAAGTTGGGGATGAAGTAGGGCAATCTTTTTAAACCTCCATCCATCAGTAGAAACAGATTTCAAATTAAGAACTGTGCATATCATCAGTTTCTGTTCCCAGCAATTCTCATCATGCCCTTCAGCAGAGAATTTTCTGAGACCCAAAGGAAGAGTTTCCTCTCCGTTATCCAGGTCATGGTTGTCCAAAGGTGCTTTTTCAAGAGGCAATTGGACTTTCTGGTTTTTCATTGAAGACATTTCACTTCCCATCCAAGAAGCTTCTTCAGTTCTAGGTTGAAGAAGCTTCTTGGATGAGAAGCTAAACGTCTTCAAAGAAAAACCAGAAAGTCCAATTGCCTGTTGAATGGATATCCTTAGTCATATTCTCTCCTAAGCGGGGACCAACATACAGCCTTACAAGCTGTTTTATTTAGGAAATAAAAAAACAAGAAGATATATCAAAGAGCTGCTGGGATTCCCCTCATTCCTCAGATCAAAATGAATGCAAATCCAGTCTTGGGGTGTGTGTCTCTTTCAGGTCAACCATTCCCCCAGCTTTACCACGGACTCCCGTCTGGACCGGGAAGTGAAGGATGCCTTACTGTGCGATGCAATCAATCTCATCAACCTGCGGGCCTGTGACAAGAAGAAAGTGCTAGAAGAAGACAAGAGGCGGGTGAAGGAGCGCCTGCTGCAGCCCCACCAGCAGCCCCGAGAGGCCAGGTAGCTCTGTGAGCCCCTGCCATGTCTGTGGTGGCCTTTCCCAGGGGCCCCTTGGCATCCTCTGCCCATCCACCACAGGGGAGGCAGTCGTAGAGCAAGCGGAGAATCTGAATTGTGTGCACAATTTCAGGGAGTCTTTGACTTAGTGACCACTGGAAGTTACAACGGCACTAAAAAAAGGGGCTTATGACCATTTTTCATACCAATGACCAGTGCGGCATTCCCATTTGTCATGTGATTTACATTTGGATGCTTGGCAACTGACTCACAGACATGATGGATGCCATGTCCCACAGTCACGGGATCTCCTTTTGTGACCTTCTGACAAGCAAAGCCAATGGGAAAGACAGATTCACTTAACAACTGTGTTTCTAATTTAACAGCTGCACTGATTCATTTAACACTGTGGCAAGAATAATCATAAAATGGGGCAAAACCCACTTAACAAAATTCTTACTACGCAACATAAATTTGGGGCTCAATTGTGGTCATAGCTTAGGACTACCTGTATTAGGCAAGTAAGTATGTTGACCATATCATCATTTTTATGCGTATCTTCCACCTCCAAGCTGCATACACTGGAGTGCTTTGTGCAGTGGGCTCCTGTGCACCTTTTTAGACTCCTGTGCCAAAAATTGTGCGTGTGCCAATGCACACGCATTTGCGTGCCAGCACCCAGAATGCAATGTGTGGTGCCCCCTCCTCACATATTACAGGAAGTGACGAGACGGACCTATAATTAATCCTGAAAAGCCTTGCAGAGGCTTTTTTCAAGCCTCTGGGAGACTGAAAAAGGCCTCAAACCAACTGGGAAAAAAAAAATCAGCGATGAGGCACGCATATGCGCAATGATGTAAGTTTGCCAGCGGCTCGTCTGAGTGCAACTTGTGGCACATGTGCCATAAGTTCACCATCACAGGCTTTGTGGATATAAGCATATCAGGTGATGTGTAGTTGTGTATTGAGGGACAGTGCGGCCTAAGGAGGTGTGCATAATTATTAGCTTCTTTTCCTCAGGCAAAATGGGTCAAAAAAGACGTTTAACTGACTCTGAGGGATTTAGCACTCTTGAAAATGCTATCTGTGTGATCTCAGAACCATCAAATGTTTTGTTGCAAATAGTCATCAGGGCTGCAAGAAATGTGTAGAGAGAAAAAAAAAACACACATTAACTGCCAAAGATTCACGAAGAATCAAAC
>BLBF01000077.1:571315-616111 GCA_015471245.1 Laticauda colubrina | reverse complement strand
AAAAAAAAAACACACATTAACTGCCAAAGATTCACGAAGAATCAAACGTGAGGCTACTAGGAACTCATTATCCTCCAGTGGTGTCAAATGCCAGAACTGCAACCTACCTGGAGTGCCCAGAAGTACCAGGTGTTCAGTGCTCAGAGTCATGGCCAAGGTAGGGGAGGCTGAAACCCGGCCACCACTGAACAAGACACATAAGTTGAAATGGCAAGGCTGGGCCTAGAAATATCCGAAGACAGATTTTTCAAAGGTTTCATGGGCTGAAGAGATGAGAATGATCCTTGGTGGACCAGATGGAAGGTGGAGGTGGGGTACTGGTATGGGCTGGTATCACTAGAGATGACCGAGTTGGACTCAAAATCAACTCCCAAACCTGCTGCCACTTTTAGAAGAGACTTTTTCCACGCAGTGGTGCTGGATATGTCTGCATCTTTCAAGAAGCCCAGGCAGGACAAGGCTCCATTGCACGCGCCAACATACTCCACTGCGTGGCTGGCCAGTAAAGGCCTTGACGATGTCCGAATAATGACATGGGCCCCTTCCTCACCTGACTAACCCCAATTGGGAACTTGTGGGCCCTTCTGAAATGGGGGATTTACGGTGAAGGAAAACAGTCCACCTCTCTCAACGGTGTCTGGGAGGCTGTGGTTGCTGCTGCACAAAAAGTTGATCGTCAACAGACCAACAAACCATCCGACTCCATCAATGGAAGGTCATGACTGTCACTGAAAAGAAGGGTGGCTATATTGCTCACTGATTATCAGAAATGTTTATTGGTACATTCTGAACTGTTTGCTTATTATTCTCACTTTAACAGATGAAAACAAACAAGATTGGAACATTTTCATATTTCCTTTAGCCGCATAATAATTCCGCACACTAATAGTTGCCCAATAACTGTGCATAGTCTCCTAAGAAAGCCAAAACCTCACTTTTACTTTCTTAAGTGTTCAGGTTTGAGGTTTATTAACCGTCTGAATTGACCAAGAGCACTGAAGTTCTTCAATAGTAAAATTAATCCTTCAAAATGCAACTTGCCTAATTGTACGCAGGGTGTAGGCTGGTGTGTGTGTGTGAAGCCGAGGGCAGGAAGGTTCCCTATGGCACAGGGATTTGTCTGGGGTTTAGGGCCAGCTCTTTGCTGTCTTCCAGGCGTGAACAGATGGAGAGCAGCCATGCCGCATGGCTGGCCCAAGCAGAGAAGTATGAGAACAGCCACCTGGGCCACTACCGGCGCATCTTTCCCTCTCACGGCACTGGAAAGTACAGCCCTTTTTTCAAGCACAGTGGATCCCTCTTCCAAGAGACGGTGGCCTCCAAGGCCAGAGAAGAGTGTGCCAGGTAGCTGGATGGGGCTGGGAGAAACGGGGCTTTCGGATCCTAATGAAACTTGTGTGAGTATAAGAGCAGCCTGTGGGACTGCTGACCTTGCGGCTCTTTCCACCCAGGCAGCAGCTGGAGGAGCTCCGTCAGAAACAGGAGCAGAGGGAGAACACAGCTGGGCGGAAGAAACGGGAAGTGAAGGAGAGCTTGCAGGGCGAGTCGGCTGGAGAGAAGGCCCAGGAGAAGAGCAAGGGCAAGACTGTCCTCACCCGAATGGCATACAGCCACAGCAAGACCTGGAGCCCGAAGGTGCCTTGCGAGCAGGGTGGGGGTGGGGCCCAGCAAATACACTGACTTCTGCCCAAGTGAAGCCCAGGTGGAGTTCCACACAGCGCTGCATGAACTGGGGAGAAAGAGAAACCGGTCTTCATCGGTTTTGCCTTCAAAAGAAGCCGCCTGGAGGCTGAAATCTGATACTGAGGACCGTGGGCAAAACCGAGGCTCTTTGATTCTCTAAGACCAGAACTGGGCTGGTGGGCTCCTTGGCCCTTTCCCTCTCTTGGCTGGCTGGCTGCCCTTATATGAGGAGGAGAGGGCCTAGGGCAGGGCAGGGCCCTCAGCGAGGTCTGGTTAGCTCAGGAATCGGCAAGAACCCCTGAGCCTTGGAGCTGCTCAGCAGCTGGCCAAAGTGGGGACCAGCAAAAGGCAAGGAGCCCACCAGCCTCAGTTCTGACCTTAGAGAATCAAAGAGCCTCTGGTTTGGCTTTTGGGAGAGTGTTTAAAAGTTAATTCAAGTGGGCATATGTGAATTTTTGAATTAACAAGCTGCCGTTCTGCTTCCCAGATGGCCTCCTTGCAGTATGACAGCATGACTCCCCAAGCCATAGTGGAGGAAGAGGAAGTCGAGAGAGTCAAGGCTCTCCTGCGGCGAGAAAACCTCATCCGGGGGCTTGGCATTGTTGACCAGCTGACCCGCCTGCTGCGCAGTGCCGAGCCAAAGCCTGTGGAAATCCAGAGGCCCCACATCAACGTCTCTGAATGCCAGGTGACCCTTTGCACGGGCCTGTCACCCCAGGGAAGGGCTGGGCCCAGGGTGGAAACTCCAGGCAGCCTGTAGCTGGGCAGGACCACGAGAGGCGAGCCCAGCTCAGTCCAGAAATTCAGAAGAAAGCCTCCCCATCCGATGAGCAGGAGCCCGCTGCTTCTCCTTTCAGCCTGTTTTTACTGTCATTAGTTTTTCCTAACTTCCAGCCAGAGTCAGCCCCCATTAACCGAAATGGATTGTTCTTTGTTCGGTTATTCTAGAACAATCTTCAGTATAACATCCTGTGAGGTATTTGACGGGGCTGTAAGATTTCTCTTGCTTGGGACTAAACTCCCTCCTTCTCTTGGCTTCCGTTGCTGGTCCCGATTCTGTTCCTTCTTCTCTTCTGTGCCAGGCGGTGTTTGCAACCGTCTTAAAGCTGGTGTCTGAAAGAGGAGAGCACTCAAAGGCCAAAGCAGAATCCCCTGGAGATCTTGCCTCAATTGATGTGATCTAATGACTGGCCTGGGTCTTGTCTCTGCCTCTCCAGATAGTATCGCAACCTATTGCGTCATTTGGAAGGGCCCAAATATGTCGTCCATAATTTTCTGATTTGTGCCTCTGAGTCAACATTTGACTCCTGGCAACTTTCCTGTCCTGGCAAGGTTTTCCTGCCTCCTTGGCCAGGCTGAGAGAGAGGGGCTGACCTGCAATCGCCCTGCTGACTCCTCACCTGATGCCCTCAGGACGACACCAAACCGGCTCTCATTTCCCAATCTGAGGCATTAAGCAACCTGCCTCCTACAGGCGGGGCGAGTCATTGAGCCTGCTAGGTACCAGTGGATGGCACAGGAAACTTCAACTTGATGCTTTTGTCTTCCAGCCCCACTTTCTCCAGGATGTGTTCAACAACCACAACACCCAGGACCTGATGACCCTTGTCCCCCTCTCCCTCCTGAGGGGCTCGGCTCAGGAACTCGGCCGCCAGATCCTGCAGCAGCAGCCCACAGCACGAGTCCAGCTGCTGGGAAACCAAGGTTTCATCCCAACTATCCTGGGAGCCCTCTCGGGCCTTGGGCCCCCTCGTGAGCCACAACTGCACTTCCAGCCACCCAGGAACCTCAGCTGGCTAGGCACAGCCATGGTGGGCGAACCTTGCACTCTGGCGCGGATGCTGAAAGCTGGAGGGCGGCGCTTTGCCAGTGCCAAGAATAAAACAGAAGGCAGTGAGTGTCTGGCTGGGAGCTGGGCATCCCTGCAGGGACTTTTCCTGCCTGGCAACGTCCCAGGGCTCAGGAGAAGCTGAGGGCTAGTCTAGAAAGTAGCAGACCTGGGTCAGGCCAAGAGATTTGTCTGGGCACCCACGTAGCCTGGGGAGCTTCCTGGCCCCCTTCTGCCCCTGGCAGAGGAAACAGTGGTGGCTTTGCACTTTGGGTCTGGATTAGCCAGCCCTGATGCAGCCAAGGCGGGGTGGGGGAGAAGCTCTGTGCCCTCCTACAGTCAGTCCTGGCTACTAGGCCATTCTGCCCCCAAGAGCCACCTCACCTCCGGCAACCATTTCGGCCACAGAAAGGGGGCCTTGGACTCGGAGCTGCTGTGGATCTTGGGGTGCAGAAGAGATTATGGTCCATTTACAAAGTTGTAGGCTTCCTGGCTGCTGCTTCTGTTCAAGGCCTCCAGACGCCGTTTCCTTTTCCAGACAGAGTTTCCTCGAGCAAGAGACCTTTGTACATGAGCCCAGGCTCCCTGAATTGCCTGCCCCACCCTGGCAACGTCGCAGGCACCATATACAGCAGCTTCCCCTTCCCATCTGTTGCAGCTCCTCTCAGCCGTGCTGCTGACCTGCATGGACTGGCCATCAACTCGGCTTCAGCCCCCCTCATCCGGCGTGGGAGTCCCCATCGTGCCACCAC
The DNA here is from genome assembly GCA_015471245.1 of Laticauda colubrina. Lineage (NCBI taxonomy): Eukaryota > Metazoa > Chordata > Lepidosauria > Squamata > Elapidae > Laticauda > Laticauda colubrina. The sequence continues at coordinate 611,848 of BLBF01000077.1, read as the reverse complement.
AGTGGCTGCCATGCATTCCAGCCAAGCCAGGTAGCAGCCCCCTCATTTCTCCCCTCACCATGAGTTGGGGCCAAGCCTGCGACTCCTAGCCAGCTGGTCTTTTCTTCCTTCAGGAAGGGGACCTGACCCGAAATCTCAGCGGATCCTTCAAGCCCAAAGAGTTGGGGCTGGGGGGCGCCTATTACCGATCCATGCACCAGGGGGGCAACCACAGGGAATGAATCTCTGCCCTGGTGTGCCCAGACACCTGCATCTCTTTCAGCCACTCTCCCCAAAACTTCCACCTCTGCAGAGCCGTGTTTCCCCTCCAGCTCACAGCAAGTTCTGAGAAAGGTTCTGTGCCCTTGGGCTGCACCCCTCCGCTGCTCTCTCTGCAAGCCAGGTTCCCGCTGCAGATGCCAGTCAGCCTGCCCAAGCCCTGGGACAATTCCTGAGAAGCCCCGTGGGCTGGGAAGAGGTTCCTTTTGTAGACAACTTTGTATTAAAGTTTTATACAGTTCTACCCACGAGGGTTCGTCCGTCCTTTCATTTACAAGCTGCCGCATCACGCTGTCCTTTGGGTGCGGCGGCTGCATCAAGCCAGGTGCCTATTTAGTCCCACAGTGCTTGATAAGAGCCGTTTGTTTTATTCTTGTTTTAATATAGTTCCATGTATCTTTGCACCCACACAGCCCCGTGTTTTTCACACCTGTTGGCTTTACACTTCATGATTTAACTACCCTTTCAAAGCTTTCCATACTTTGTAGCTACTGAATCTGATGCTGTCTGTTAAGGACGGCTGCCGCTAATTTGTGCTCAGTACTGAATGTAGGATTTGCAGGACAGATACTACAGAACTAGGACCCAAAGTGCGTTGCCAGGACAGGAACAGAGTTTGAAAAAAATTGATTCAGAAATTGTCCTCAAATGTACAGGTAGTCCTCAACTTAAAAGAGCCAAAATTACAACAGCACTGAAAAAAGCGACTCAGTTGTTTTTCCCACTTGCGCCCTTTGCAGCCTTCCATGGTCACATGATTGGAATTCAGGTGCTTGGCAACTGGCTCCTATTTACAGCTTTGCAGCGCCTGGGGATCATGTGATCGATCCCCTTTTGTGACCTTCTGACAAGCCAAGTCAATGGGGAAGCCAGATTAATTTAACGACCGTGTTACGGACTTAAGAACTTCTGTGATTCACTTAACATGGTCAGAGGTTGTAAAATGAGTTGCTTCTGTTGAGCAAATTTTAGAGGCCCTAAATCTCCTCCTGCACTCCTGGAACTGTTCAGTTTCGGCAAAGGAAGGTCAATGAATTAAGTGTCCGGCAGGCCCTGGATTACCGTACAAAGTGGGAGTGAGGATTTGACTGGGGTGAGAGCTGAAAGTTTTCGTTTCTTTCTTCATGTATTTCTTCTATTTTTATGCTGCCTTCCGAAGTCATTCCAGATGGTGAAGGTGCTCCTTTCCTGCTCCTCTCTTCTCCACAAAGAAGCCTCCACCCTGTGAGGCGGGTTGGGCTAAGAGAAAGCGGCTGGCACGAGGTTGTGTGACCTTCGCAAACTGGAGGAGCCAGCTTGTGTAAGCAGCGTCTTTTCCAGACGTTAATTGAAAAAAGCAGCTTCGTCACAGAATATCTCCTCTATTTTTCTCTATGGGGAGGAGGAGGAGGAGGAGGAGGAGGAGGGATATTTGTCGGTTTGAAAGGCCTCAAACTCTTCCTGCAGCTCGGAATGGGCCGAAGTGGCAGGAACGGAAACTGGCTTTTGTGGGGAAAACCGGTTTGCAAAGGGACGGGGCGGTTTTAAGGCAAAACAAAATGTGCCCCGGCAACGACTTGCCGACAGCAGCCCGTTGTACGTTTCACCAGAGCTTTCTGGCTGTGTTCCCCGACTGGGAAGGTCTTTCTTTTCAGACCTTTCTCTCGGCACCGGAGGGGGATCTGGTGATCTGATCTCCCCGGGCGGTGCTCGACCGGAGCCTGGGCCCGCCCGCCCTCTCCTTCGCCCAGCCAGCCTCCTTCTCGGCCCTCCTGATGCCTCCCAACAACCGGGAAGCGAACAGCCGGGTCTCCCGAAGGGGCGCCAACTGGCTGCCTCCCCGCAGCGCCCTCCACGGGAAGCCGCTGCGGCTGCAAGCAGCTCCGAGGCGGCCGGCGACGTTTTCCGGCGACAAGTCGCTGCCTCCCGCGGCCCGGCAGCAGAAGGGCACGTCCTCCGTCCGGGCCGGGCGCCGCTCCGCCTGGCTTTGCCGCCGTCCCGGCTCGGCTCTGTCCGAGGCGGCCCCCAGGCACCTGCGACGGCCGCCGCCCTCGGCCCCTGACGCGCCCCCGCAGCGCCAAGCATCGGCGGGCGCCGCCCCGCTGCCAATGCCAACCACACCGGGCCCGTCTGCGCAAGCGCGGCGGGGGGGGGGGGGGGGGGAGAGGCGGAAGCAAGCCAGGCGCAGGCGCGAGAGGCAGGACCGCCTCGCGGCCATGAAGCCCCCGAGGGTGCCGGGCCCGCGGAAGCTGCTGGCCGGGCTGGCGGCGGCGCGCGGCGACGGGGGAGTCCCGGCGCTGGACGAGCAGCTGCAGGAGGTGGAGAGGTAGGCGCGCCCCCCCCCCGCCCCCCCCCCCCCCCGGCGCCCCCGCCTGACCCGCCTCTCGCCCGCAGGAGGCTGCAGTGCCGGGCCCGGCAGACCCGCGAGCGGCGGCTGCGGAAGCTGATGGGGGCCCCGGAGGCCCCCGAGCCCCGCGCCCTGAGCCTCCGCGCGATGGAGCAGATCCGGTAAGGAGGGCCGCTGAAGGAGACCCCGGCCTCCCGCCTGACCCCGGCCTCCCGCCTGACCCCGGCCTCCCTCCGCAGGTACCTCCGCAGCGCCTTCCCCGAGGAGTGGCCGGCCGGCCGCCTGGCGCAAGGCTTCGGCGTGACGCCCGAGGTCATCCGCCGGGTGCTGAAGAGCCGCTTCCGCCCGTCGCCCGAGCGGGGCCTGAAGCAAGACGCCCGCGCCGGCGCCCGCCGCAGCCCCCCGCCCGCCTGCGGAGCCGCCCCGCGGGCCCTGGCGCCTCCCGCCGGACCCTCGCAGGAAGGGGCGGCCGCCTCCCGGGCCCGCCTCCCGGGGCTGGTCGCCGGCGGCCCGTCCGTGGCGGCGGACAGGCGGCCCGAGCGCTCAGCAGGGAAAGCGAGGCCGCCGCGCGGCCTCTCGAAAGAAGCCCCCGGGCCGGCCGCCTCTTGAGGCCTCCAGGCTGGGTGGGGGCCATTGCCGGCTGTCTGGCCAGGCCTCGTGCGCTTGCCCCGTGTGCGGGTTGCCCTCCAGGCGGCAGGGCTGGTCCGGCCGGGTTGCCCAAATAAAGCCCGTGACCCCCAAGTCTCTTGAAGTGTCTCTTTTCGTGAGGAACGGCTGCACGAGGCAGTCTGGGGAAGGCGGCTCTCGGCCACTTTGGAAACTAAAACTTTGCTGGGAGGCTGTGCTTGATCCAGAAGTTTACAGAATAATGGAGTTGCGGGGGGGACGGGACGGGACACCTTGGAGGTCTTCTAGTCCAACCCCCTGCTTTTGCAGGAGCCCCGAGACCAGAGGTCTCCAAACTTGGCAACTTTAAGGCTTGTGGACTTCAACTCCCAGCATTCCTCCTCAGCCAGCAGAGTTTACTCTCTTGTAATCCCTTCCTCTGCAATCTCTCTCCACTTTAGGAGATTAAGAGAGAGAAATAGCAGGCCTGGCTGGCTGAGGAATGCTGGGAGTTGAAGTCCACCAGTCTTAAAGCTGCCGAGTTGGGGACCCTTGCCCTACCCCATTTCAGACAAATGATAGTTCAATCTCTTTTTAAAAGCCTCCAGAGAGGGAGCCCCCACAACTTCTGTTCCATTGGTTGATTGTTCTCACTGTTAGGAAATTTCTTCACCAATCAAGTCAACAGTACCCCAACCAAGGAGCTGCCAAACAAGCCAACATTAAACGGCCCAACCAAAGAACCTCTAAGGCCACCTCCACCAGGACTGACAAGGCCACTAGAACAAACCCAACTCTTTACTAACATTGATGAAGTTCCCCGGTTTGGGTAATGAAACATCTGCAAGAAAACAACCAAGCTCAAGAGAGCACCAAGGACCCCAAATTTCCTTCTGCCATTCCTCCTCATTTCCTTATTGTAGTCTAAAGAGTAGAACTTGCCCAAGAGCTCCATGGAGGTTGGAGAGAAGCCCAGTTCTCTGCCCCAGCCTTCCCTTGCACCTTCCTTTGAGAAGGTACTGTCACAAGAGAGGATGCAGCTCTCTTCTCTTTCAAAGAAGCCTCATTCAGATGCATACGAGAGGAGTCTCTTCCCCCTTTCATTGCTGCATTAGTGGTAAACCTCTGTTTGCCTCATCTGGAAGCACAGGAGGGGGTGACCCACGAGGAAGGTGGCAAGTGTGAGCAAGAAGCGCACTCACTGGGATTCATGGCCTGCTGGAATTACTCGAGCAGAGCCACTGTTTTGGAGGAGGCAAAGTGCTGCTCAAAGCCACCAGATATATCTGATGGAAAAAAGCATTTGTAGCTCAGGGTGGAACTGTGGAGTCCAGATGCACAGGTAATTGGTGATGACGTTACCTAGTTTGGTAATGAAACAAACAACCAGGCTCAGAGAGCACCAAAGAATCAGATATCTTGACCTTGAGGGTCACAGGAAATATGGCAATGGAAAAGAACAGCCATGCTGTTGCCAAGAAAACAACCTGGATCTCCCTGTCTAGTCGGCCTAGGAGTTGAGCTCAGCTGAATTCTCCATTTAATGCTGCACCAATAAGAATACCCTCCAATAACTTTAAAATGCAACTTGTCTACATTACCCTCATTGTGTATAAGCAGTAAAGTTTTCACATTTTTTTTGTTTACATATATACATACATACATACATAATTTCCCTCCCCCTTACTCTTCCTTTCCCCCCTTCTATTGTATTTGTATAGCTGCACATCCCCCAGCAATGACTTGGCAGTGTATAAAGTGAAAGGCAACAGCTAAAACAGAAATCCAAAGAATGAAACCTAAGGTTATAGATCAAAACTCAATGTACCTTCTACCCAAAGGCTTAGACAGGCAAACAAGATGTGCAAAGATTGCAGTGATGACTCCTGGACAGCCAACTCCTAAGTCTAAAATAGACACACAATGCCCCTACCTTGGCAGAGCTGGATGGAAGGCCACCTAGCAAGGCTTTGGATATTGGCAATGTCCCAAGATCTACAGTACATAGGCCCTAAGACACCTTGTTTTCTTGTGATAGTCCTGAAATGTAGGCAGTGTTATAATCCCCAAACCATCAAGGGGTGTTGGCCTGAAGACTCGATCTATTAAGCCTCTCCTGCATGAATAGTGAAACTGATACCTTATTTTCCCAAAAATAAGACCTAATCAGAAAATAAACCGTAATATGTCTTTTGGAACAAAAAGTAATATAAGACTTAGTCTTATTTTGGGGAAAATATGGTATATAAACCCTTTATAGCTGTTCAGTAATGGTTTATAATGGTTTTGGCTTTAAAATTCAATGGTTTAAAAATATTGGAAAACTCTGAAGTCATAGATTCCTTGTTCCTGCACAGCTAAAACAGAGCAAGGATTGCTAACCTTTGACCACTCAGGAAAGCTGAAGGAATAAAAAAGTGACTCCTTGCCCAAATGAAAGCTTATTCCTGCTTCTGTGAAAGTGAAGATTGACGGCCAGGGAAGGTAAGTGGTCAGGAGGAGGACTGGATGTTTTCCTTCCTTCCAGGCTTACCTCTTCATAGGCATAGCTGATGCACTCCTTGCCTTCTGCAGTGACACGGCTTTCATCATCAGATTGGCCACTCGTTCGAGGGTATCCCCGCATGTGTGTGCACCCTCCCGGCCCTGCCACAGCCTGCCAAGGGGTCACGAGAGGAGAAAAGGCAGAGGAGGAGGAGGGAAGCCTTCGCCACAGCTGGTGCTCATTCCTCAGCCAGTCTGGATTTCCAAAAAGAAGAAAAGGAGTAGCGAAGAGCCCCAACGAGAGCTTGCTTGGCCCAGACAAGGCTTTCCAAGAGAGAGAGAATGGAGATGCAGAGACAGAGTGTGCAAGAGACCGAGGGGGGGGGGGGGGAGACTGGCTGATGGGCAAGCGTCTTTTGTCAAGGGCACTCCAGCTTTCCCCAAGTCGGACTCCCGGGATGGGCACGCAATGTTTGGCAGGGCCAACCCTCCTTTCCCACTGCCCTGAGCGTCTTACAGCTGTGGCTGGGCGCTGTGGGTCCGTCCTCCTTTCCATTCTCCCATCCTCCTGGATCCCATTCCCACCATGCCAGCCCTCGAGTTAGCGAGGCTGGTGTAGGTCGCGGCCGGGTTGGGCCAGTGTCTCAGGGCAGAGAGCAGGTTGCACATGTGACCGAGGCATGCTCAGCACCAACAAGGGCTGGAAGAATCTGCTCCAGCAAGAGTGAAGCGCCAGAGGCCATCCCTTGCCATCGCCCTTGTCTTCTCAGGCCAGGCAAGGGTGGGGAGCGGCAGGACCAGCCAGTGACGGGACAGGGAGTCACAGCAGAGGGCCCAAAGAGCCATAGGTTGCCGGCACCCAGTCACATCTTGTCAAAAGGGTTTTAAACTAAAACTGGGGGAGGGAGCAATCTTCACTAACTTTAGAACCCAATTCCAAGAAAAATCACATAAGGTTGTATGGACTATGAGTTCTAAGTTGGCAGATGTCATCTAGGAACCACTGGACCACATCTTCCAAAAATCCTGGAGAACCGGGAAACTATCAGAGGACTTGAAAAGAGCTGATGTGGTTCCCATCTTCAAAAAACGGGGCAAAAACCGGACCCAGGAAACTATAGACTCACCCAGAAAGATACTGGAAAAGATAATAAAAAATCTACGAACATCTAGAAATGAGTAAAGTAATAATTAGGTCAGCATGAGTTAAAAACATGTCAAACCGATCTTAGTTTGTTCTTTGACAATGACTGAATGAGCAGACCAGTGAAATGCAGCGGACACGGTACATGACAGACTTCAGCGGGGCCTCCCACCTCGTTTTTGGTGAGCTAGAAAAAAGCGGGATGGGCAGCATCGCCCTCCAGGTGGCTGACCAATCAATCACACCAGGTGAGGAGCCCTAAGAGGACTCTCGTCTCCCTGGCGGGAAGTGAGCAGTGGGGCACCTGGAGGTTCCCTCGGAGGCCCGGAGCTCTTCAAGGCCTTCGGTCGCCATCTCGAGGAGGGAACTGCAGCTGGGACTGAGCTGGCAGGAGGAGCCAACGCCCGAAATGGCGGCGCCCAGATCCAGGTGGCTCCTGACAGAGCCCGGTCTGACACCGAGGCAGGAGAAACCAGGCGCGCGGCCGGATCTGGAGACCCCAGAAGAAGAGCGAACCGGGCCTGGCTCGTCTGCGCGCGAGAAGGACCGGGCAGGCAGGGCGGCGGCCGGGGAACAACGGGGGGGAAGCAGCCCGGAGAGTCAAGCTGGGAACGAGCGGTTTCCGGACGGGGAGGACAATCCGCCCCGGGCCTTGCGGGAGCTTCACCCCTGAGCGGCCCCTCGGTCGAGCGCACAGGCCCCGCCCCGCGGCTTCCGGGCCCGCCCGGCTCTCTCCGCGCAGCGGCGGCCGCCACCGTCACCCGCCCGCTGGGCTCGGCTCAGGACCGAGGCTGCCGTCCCCGGGCGGCTCCCCGCAGCCGATGCGTGCCGCGGGAATGGCGCCCGGGCCGGGCGGGGGGAGCGGCTGGTTCTGCTTCGGGTTCCGCTGGGCCGGCGGCGCGGAGGGCGGGCCGGAGCCGCTGTCCGCCGAGGGCGGCGGGCCGGTGCGGCGCGTGAGGCCGAGCTGGAGCTTCGCGGCGCTGGTGGCGGGCGGCGGGCCGGGCCGGGGGCGGCTGCAGGGCGCCGTGTCTGCGGCGCTGCCTCCCGACTGCCTGGACGCGCTGCCCTCCGAGACGCACGTGCTGCTGCTGCGGGAGGCCGCGCTGGAAGCCTGGCCCGTCGCCACGGGGTCGGGCGCCCTCCTGGACGGGCGGCCGGCCTGGCGGAGGGGGCTGCGGGCGGGGGGGGGGGGGGGGGTAGGGGGGGGGGGGGCGGGGGGGGGGGAGGGGGCGGCCGCGACCTCGCCCCCTCCCGCTGACCCGCCGTTTCCCCCGCAGAGCTGCCGCTGGTGCCCGGCGGCTACGTGGCCCCCCGGCCGCCCTTCTTCACAGCGCTGCCCGCCGCCCTCCCGGCTCGCCGGTTGCTGCTGGGCCTGGAGCACGCGCTGCTGCTGGCGGCCGGCGGGACGCTCTTCTCGTGGGGCGGCGGCAGGTGAGGCCGGCCGGCGGGTGGGGAGGCCGGGCCGGGCCGGGCCGGAGTGGGACCGAGCGCCCTTCCGTCTCTGCGCAGGCACGGCCAGCTCGGGCACGGCGACCTGGAGAGCCGGCGGGAGCCGCGGGCGGTGGAGGCGCTGCAGGGCTTGGCGGTGGCGGCGGTGGCGGCGGGCGGCTGGCACTCGGCGGCCGTCAGCGGTGAGCGGCCCTTCCGCGGGCGGGCGGGCGGGCGGGCGGGCGAGGGAAGAGCTCCCCGACGGCGTCTCACCCCGTCCCCCCGCAGATGCCGGCGACCTGTACTTGTGGGGCTGGAACGAGGCCGGACAGCTCGGGCTGCCCTCCAAAAGGGCCAGCGAGGCTGCAGCCCCCCAAGAGGCCGCTTCGGCCCCGGGGAACCGCCTGGACGTGGGGCCTGCGCACGGACCCGGAGGCGGCGAAGCGCCCTTCGTCTCGGTACAGCCCTTCCCTGCCCTGCTGGACTTGCCCGAGGAGGCCGAGGTGTGGCGGGTCAGCTGCGGGTCCCGACACACGGCCGCCGTGACGGGTGAGCGGAGGCGACCGGCCCAGGCCTGGGCCTTGCAAAGGCCCCCCTGGCAAACCCGGGAAGGTGGTCGCTGGGGCGGCTCCCCCCCCCTTGCAGCCGTTGGGGCAGAAGGGGAGGCCTCACCCTGCTCACCCTTCCTTTTCAGGCGCCGGCCATGTCTACACCTGGGGCTGGGGTAGGTAGGGGGCTGGAGGGGGGAGGGCGGGCTTGACCAGAGGTTTTGTGGGGCCAACGGGTTGCTTTTGTTCCCAGGGAAATATGGCCAGTTGGGGCACCAGGATGTGGCCACATCTGACCAGCCAAGGAGAGTCTCCTACTTTGTGGAGAGGAATCTCAGGGCGCAGGACGTGGTCTGTGGGCCGTGGACCACGTTTGTTCGCGCTGCGGCTGCCGAGAGTGGGCCGTGAAGAAGCCACGTCTGCCAGGCATTTCTCTGGAGGCCGAGCAGCTTCATGGAGCTCCGTCTTGATTCAACCATCCCAGGAAGTCCCATGGAGGAGAATTTTTTTTTTTTTTTTTTTTGGGGGGGGGGGGGGGGGGGGGGGGGCAATGACACCTCGGGTTTCCTCATGAGCCTCACGGATGTTTCTTCAAGCAGGCCAGCCATGTTTACATATCAGAAGCACAACGTTAAATGCAGAATAAAAATATCTTTTATGGAGAGCAAAGTCACATTTTTAAAAAGCCCTTTCAAAACAGTACAACTGATTTTTTGCTGCTCACCTACATCTTTGAACAAGCGAACAGCCACACAAATAAATAAGAGGCTGCTGTAGTGAAGAAGGTGCAAATCTAGCCATGATCGTTAAATGTACAGTCGAGGTGCCAGGGATGCCAGCCTCTCAGCCCAGCCAGCAGACGGGCCAGGCGGTGGAGAGGGAGGGGGTGCATCCTTGTAGAGGACTCCCTGTAGTGTCTCCCCTTCCTGGGCCCAAGGTGAGGAGGAGACCATCTGGGCCTGGGTGGACAAGGTTGCCCAAGGAAAGGAGGCAAACCTCTCCCTGCCCCCCCTCCCCCGTGAACAAGGCAGCAGGCCTGAGCCCACAACTGCTGCTGCATCTAGACCTTTATTCCCTGTAACATGAAACTAGGAAATCAATTCATTAAAAAATGTTAAAAGTGGCAGCGTAAGCCAGGCCCCAAAAGGTCCAGTTTATGCCGGCAGGACCCTGGGTGGTGAGAGGATCCAGGGCTGGTAACAGCCCCCCTTCAAACGTCGGGATTGGACATCGTGGAGTTGAGGACGTGGGATGGGTGCTCAGATTTGGAAGCCTCTGAAAGTGCGTGCTGGGGAGGGAAAACGATTGGTATGAAGGATACAGAGTTGGTCAGAGGGAGCTGGGGGGGGCTTGAAGGCAGTGGGGTCGCTATTTGGACAACATGCAAAGGATTGTTCAGAGGGGCTTTTGGCAGGAGTGGAAGCAGCGGCAGGGAAGAGAGGGCAGAGTGAAGCAGAACTGGGCTCTCCTGCCCAAGCTTGCTTCCAGCCATGGAGCCCTCTCTTTCTGCATGCACCGGCCCCTCCTTCAGCACGGTCATTTGCAGGCAGGGGAAGCAGTGGCAAGCGGGGCCCACCCAGCCCCTTGGCCTCCCCTTGGGAACCGCTGACTGCCCAGCAGCCCTGATGTTCCCATCAGCACAGCTGTCTGGTGACTCGCAGGCTGCTTCTGGCTCCGGAGCCAGTGGGACAGAAGGGACAGAGGGGAAGACGAGGGAGAAGGGAATTACCGCAAATGCCGAATAGGTGCTGGCAACAGAGTAAACGCTGCCATTGCGCTGGGCAAGGGCTGTCGGGGCACACCCACCGCTCAGAACTGTTGAGCCGAGACACGTTCTCCTTGTTGCGCTCCGCCTGGCCTTTGGAAGGGGGTCCGGACACAGGCTGCAGCCTTCTGGCATCCGGTGGGGGAGCCTTGCTCTGCATGTCCCAAAGCCCGGAAAAGACTGGATCGCTGGGAGGGGGCCCCGGGGTCTCTGAGGGGTTGACAGCTCTGGGAGGCAAGAGAATCGCCATCATAGGGCTGGAACGGACCTCGGTGGTCTTCTGGTCCAAATCCTGTGCAAGCAGGGACGACCCGAGACCGTCGCAGACAATGCTGAGCCGCAACACCTTTGGGGACTTTCTCAATCAATTGCTATTCACTTTTGCTGTTTTCCAAACAAACCCAGCATGGGCGTTTCCGCAGATGTCGGTGCTTCTGAAGGCTGCTGGGCGTCACCGGGAGTTTCTGAAGAAATCCATCAATCCGCCGGTGAGGCGCGCGGGGAGCCTTTGGATTTTGGTTGACCAGGCCGAGCTCCCAACTCCCGCCGTTGCCGCTGGCTTTCCCTTCATGGTCACCCTTTCCAGCTCCTCCGGCTCCCGAAGTGGGGAAGCGGCGGCGGCGGCGGCGGCGGCGGCGGCGGCACTGGAGCTGCCCCTGCCCCCCCCAACCAACCGCCGACGGGAGACTCGTCCCAGGAGAAGACCTGGCGGAAGCCCGGGACCTCGAGGCCCCGGCGCCCGCCCGCCTTTATGACGTCACAAGCCGAAAGCGGGAGGGCGCCTCTTCCTGCCCCGCCCCCTCTCCCCGATTGGCTCTATTTAAAAACGGGGCGGCGCAACGGATGCGGGGAAGTGGAGGGAACGTTTGAACCTCTCTGGTCGGGCGGCGCGATGAAGGCGGCGGCGTAAGTTCCCCCCACCCCGCTCCCTTCGGAGGGCCGCGGGGGGCGATGCGGCGCGTAGGCCGAGGCCTCTTGCCCGGCGGAGCTTCTTGGCCCGGGCCTGCCCCGGCCTTGGCCTGGGGTTCCGGGGGGAGCAGCGGTGCGAAGGAGCCGGCCGCCGCGGAGGAGTTGAGGTGGCTGGAAGGGCCCCTTCCCCTGGGAAGGGGAACTCCCGGCTCGCCTTCCCCCATCCGGGCAGCCTTCGTATCCCCTCCACTGCGGGGATTTCTTTGGCCCTTTCCGCCCTTCCCTTCTGTGCCCATAAAGGCGGCTGCTCGGAAGGGGACAGGCCGCCCCTCCCGGCTTCCTTGCAGGCCGCTCTCACTCACTTCTGGGAGCAAGGCCCGGGCTCTCCCACGGGGGCCACTGGAAGACTTGGGGCCTCCCACTCCCCGAATCCCTCAGCCAGCAAAGCTGTTGAGGTCCTCGGCGGGGGAGCCGGTGGTGGGAAGCGCGGCGCCGCCGCCTTTGCCAAAAGGCTGGAAGCGCTGTGGGCTCCCTGCGTCCTTGCCGCCTGCATGGCTACCGTCCCCACGTGAGGCTGTCCAGGTGCCGAAATAAAATTCCTCCCCCCCCCCCCCCCCCCATTCTTCACTGATGTATTTGCTGCTTTGTGTATTCTTACAACTGAAAGTCCTGGGATCCGGCACAAGAGGCGGCTACTGCACGGGGAGAGGACTGGGAGCCTTTTCAGATCAAGGCTAAAATATGATCACAGGCATCGCAAACAAATCTTGTGTTTTGGCTGTTATCATATTTGGTTTGTGAGATGGGCATGGATGATGTGGGTGTTGCAGTGCTTATAAATAACCTATAGCCCGCACCTAATGGATAAAGTGATAAAGAAAATGGGGCTAAGACAGGATGCCGATAAACAAATGACACAACCATACTAGGCCTTTTCCATGGGGAAAGTAAATTAAAAAATGAGCGGCTGGTGAATTTCAACTGTTTCACCTGTCGTTTTGATATTCGTATAGCAATGGCAGTTAGACTTATACGCCGCTTTACAGCCTTCTCAAAGTGGTTTGCAGTGTCTGCATATTGCCCCCACCAATCTGGGTCCTGATTTTACTGACCTTTAGCAAAGGACGGAAAGTTGAGTCAACCTTGAGCTGGTGAGACTAGAACTGCTGGCAGCCAGCAGAAGCAGCCTGCAATACCGCATTCATACCATTGTGCTACCATGGCTCTTAATATGGGAATTTTAATTAGGCATTTTAAAAGTTTTCTTGAGGGCCCTGCTTTCATGGTGCAGTGAGGAGAAAGGGCACAGCAGCTACTCACTGATAGGATTTTCACAATCAAGGAGGCTTGGCCTTTGTGAGACAGGAGAAAGATGGTGGGTTTTAAATCTCCTATCACAATTTTGGTGGATAATACACCAATCTTTTCAGCTTTCATTTCTCTTCTTTTACTGTCTAAGGATTTACTCTGTGGATTTGGGTTTTCTGTTCAAAATGGTTCATCCAGAAATGTGGAAGAATTGGGCATCTTTTTTTTTTTCTTGAGAAGAAGGGTCTGATAAAGCTGGAGTGGTGGCAGTTAGCACTCTCAAGAAGAGGAGCTTGCATGTAGCTATGGACACTAGAAGGCATCTTCTATGACATGTCCACCCATTCTTCACACTTTATTAGTATTAATAATGTAATTCCACTTGTATTAGCTGCTTTTAAAAGCCTCTCTGGCTACTTTGATCTTTCTCTACGTTGCTGCAATAGAGCACTTTGCCTTGTGTAGTATGCATCTTTGATTTTATTTGTAACTTATCTGACATTTATTAACTTCCAGAAGAACTAAAACTCCTAGGAAACATGCATTTAAAAAAGCATCTAACAATAGTTTGAAGGATCCCGTTGGGGTAAGTGGCTGATTTACAACAGAATTAGCTTTTTAATTTGTTCTTGCATATTATAAGATTTGACTATGAAAGCTGGACTTGCTTCTTTATTAATATGTTTGTATATGAATTACTATGGTTTTCTGTATGAGAGGAGGCAAAATGCAAAGCCAAAAAAGACTGACACATCTTGTTTTTAAAGCTTCATTTAGAATTTAGCATTATTTTCTTGATTCTGGGCAAGTGATTTTTCACCCAGCTATGTAACAGCAGATGTTGTATCAAGGCCATTTCAAAGTTTGCCACACTAAATAGATCGATGCCTTAAAGCACATATGAGCTACAAACCATTGGACTGATCTTCCGATGCTAGTTCAAATGGTCCTCAACTTAGGGTACAATGTATCCCCCAAAATGGGACTACACATTTATAGCTGCCAGATGACTACAATTTATGAGGTTTTAATTGAAAACCAGCATTTACTTCCTGTTTCCAACAAAAATTGCCCCATAACAAATAATAGGTTTGTTTTATGGGTGCTGCATTTGCATAATGACCACTGCAAAAAAAGTTGTAAATCAAGTAGTCATGTGACCCAACTTATGACTGCGGGTTCAGTTGTCCTACATTGAGGACTAGTTGTAAACATTTTCCATTCTGATGTTTGTTCTGTAAACGAGGAGGACAATCTTAAGCTGGTGTGCCTAAATAGTGCACTTTTTTCTCTGTTCAGGTATATTGCCGGGTCCGCCCAGTCGGTGTACCAAACCAAGAGTGTTGCATAGAAGTGATCAGCAGCACAACAGTCCAGGTTCACCCACCTGATGGGTACCGTATTGCTCGTAATGGAGAATATAAAGAGGTAATTCTTATTGGAAAATGTGTGATTGTTAACTATGGGTTTCAATCAGAAGTGGTCTTCAGCCAGTTCTGACCAGTTCTGGAGAACCACTGGTACTGGAAATTTTGAGTAGTTCGGAGAACCGGCCAATCCCACCTCTGACTGGCCCTGCCAACCCCATCTCTTCTCTGCCTCTCATTGAGTCCCAGCTGATTGGCTGGGTCTCCTTTGGTTGCCCTGCACAGGAGAACAGAGCTGGAAAGCAGGTTAGGGGGGTGGGGAGGGAAGGGGGATTTTGCAGTATTTCCCTGCCATGCCCACCAAGCCACACCCACAGAACAGGTAGTAAAAATTTTTTTGAATCCCACTACTGTTTTCAATCTGCACTTTTTTTAGGATTATGTCATTTAACTCTGAACCAGTTTCCTCCAACGAGCATGTCGTCCCCCGTCCCCCCACTCTTTCCTGTGCTTTATTTCGTTTTTGTAAAGCCCAACTGATTTGTGGGGCAGAGCAGTTTGCCACACCTCAGTTGTTTTATTAACAGAGGCTGCAGTTGAAGGTAAGTATTAGAGCTGAACATGGGCTTTTCTAAAACGCGGAGCAAGCGCACAGAATGCACATTTGGCGCGCGTGCATGTGTGCGCTCACCGAGCTGGTTGTTACACCGGTTGAATAGCACCACTGTTTATCATAGTTTGTATGCACAAGATTGCAATTCCTTTTTGAATTAATTTTTATTAGTAAGCTTGTGGTCATACTAAGATTCTATTTAGGGATTCTGTTGGAAAGACATACAATAAAGAAAAAAATGTGCTTTTGCAAATATTAATTCACCTACCAAATGGCATTCAACATTATTGCAGGGAGATAAAAACTTTTAGATTTTTTTTGTACTAATTACTTTTTTCCCAGGAAAATAGGAAAAGGACCACAGGTATAAATTGAACAGCTGTGCATTCAAAACTTTGATGCAGTATGAACATCAGTGAGAGGACTAGGCAAAACTGCTGGTTAACTGCTTCCTAACTCTTAAATTTTTTTCCCAGGTTCAGTATTCATTTAAAGAAGTGTTTGGCACAAGCATTTCTCAGAAACATGTATTTGATGTGGTTGCTAAGCCTCTAGTGGAAGATCTTATCCGTGGAAAAAATGGTATGATGTAATTAAGTTATTAAGACTGAATCTCTCTCAGGACTAGCAATATGCTTCAAGTTATCCTGATTCTATACCTCTGTTTATACAGCCCAGGATCATATTAGTCTTTTTGGCGGCAGCTCACGGTTACTGTTTTTGAGCCAGGACTCACCTAATGTGTACTTATATCTGATTTTTCCATCCTAAATGTAAAACTTTGCTTTTTTCCACATTGAAATTCATTTTCTTGGATAGAGTCCATTGTTCAAGTTTGTCGAGATCTTTCTGGAGCCTGAGTTTGTCTTCTGGGATGTTGACTATTCCTACCAGCTTGGTGTCATCTGCAGATTTGATGAGTTCCCCTTCTGTTCACTCCTCTAAGTCATGAAGATATTGAAGAGTACTATTAAGTAGGCAAAGATTCCTGGCTTTAGTCTTTTTCAAGTAGTTTGATACTGTAGATCTTAATCTTAAGTATTAGGGCAGGATGAATATTTTAAGGAGAAACCTGTCACAGCTTAAACTTCTAATTAGAAATTATCCTTGCCTCCATTTGTTGAGAAAGCTATGGTTTATTAGAGGTCAAGCGTGTTGCAGTATAACAAAGCCAGAACTGAAAATTGGGTGCCCAAATCCCTAAGTTCTACTTTTCCTTCCCTTAATTGGCTTTCTGCTCCCCCTAGTGCAGTGATGGTAAACCTTTTTGTTGTGGTGTGCTGAAAGCGCACACACGCCGGCACCCACAATGCAGTGCACCCACCTGTGCATGCATGCACAACACACACACACACCCTGCCCCCTTACCTGTACTGCACATGCCTCCCAGCTGATGTTTGGTCCATTTGAGGCCTTTTTCGCCCTCTTGGGGGCTCAAGGGAAGCCTCTGCAGCCTTTGGAGGCCAAAAAATGGGCATCCTCACCCAGTGTTCCTGTAACTAGATCCCTCTTATCATTTCTTCTTTATTAGTAAGAAATATATCTGGTATCGCTGTTAATGTAAGGACCTGCCTCATCCATCTTCTCAAGAAAGTAAAACTCTTGCAGCAGTTTGCATTTCAAAAGGAACTTTTACTGAGAGAGAGTGATTGCAGAGAAGTCAGGCTCTGAAATTCGGGCTCCAAGCCTTAGGCTAAATTTCCCCTTCAACCCCCACCCCAATGCTCCCTGTCCATCTGTAGCCAATAAAATGCCGCAAAGCTCTTTTGGAAACTCCGAGGCGGGATGGTGAGAAGAGATTGTTCTTGGGATGCTGTGCTCTGGGATGCCAGGCTGGAACCTGTTGAGAAGGAGCCTGTGCAGATGGCTAATTCCGCCTCCCCAAGCTCCCAAGCAAAAGTATGCAAAACATTCAACCCACAAAGCCGTCTCCCTCTACAGCATTTCAACAGGAACCTGACATGCTGCCCCCTTTAGAAGAGGGACACCTGCAACTGAAAGAGAGAAAAGGGGAAGCAAAGAGAAGATACAGTTACTTTGGCTTGTCAGACCATTCACTTATTCTTATCAGTTAGGATGTAGGTTGTTTTAAAGTGGCTAGAGTTGCCTCTAGATCCTTTAGTTTTTCTTCCAGTAATTCATTTAGTCTATATTTGTCGCATATGTAATTCGGGTACTCCATACATACATGAAACATATTGTACAAGTCATGACAGTTTCTTTTTCCATGACTTTGTTTCTTTTCACTGGTTTTTTTAAGAATTAAAATTTTTAAAATTTACAAAATGTTCAAGAAATGCATAAGATGTTTCCCAGAAATAAATAAAAGTCTAATATAAAACTTAAACTTCTAAAAAATTGTTAAAAATTTCAAAACTTAAAAAATTTCAGTTTTTTTAAAAATACAATTTTTGGAAGTTCTTACAAAATTAAAAATTTTAAAACATTTTAAAGATTCCCAAAAGTTTAGAATAATTTTTTCCTTACTTTTATTAAACCAAACATTTTATTCAATTTTAGTATTTTGGGCACACCTATGGCTAATGTTGAATATGACTTAAATGCAAGTAAGGTTGTCCTCTAGATTTAACTTGTAATATGGAAATATATAAAAACGATATATGAATTAATTTGAATTTATATTAAAAGTGGAAAAAATATTCAGTTTCTATTGAAAAGTTGAAAGGGTGCAGATGTTATAATCCAGAGGAAGAGACAATAAATGCTAAGTTGTTTATCTCTTGACAAATCACACCAACTCAGCATTTATTATCTCTTTCTTTGATTTATAACATTTGCACTCTCAACTTTTCAATAGAAACTGAATATTTTTTCTTCTTTTCCACCATTAGAGAAAGTAATAAGAAATGAAGAAGCTAAAGTACCAGACAGGCACCTGCCACATAACGCACCACACTTGAGAATTGTCCATAAGAAAGACAAAAAAGTTTGGAAAGTGAACGTGGCAGTACTTGGAGACAGCAAAATAAAAGAGAAGGAAATGGAGTAGATAACACAATACAAAGACCTGCCAATAGAAATAGAATGCCTGGGACATAAGAAAGCAAAAGTAGTACCAATAGTCAGAGGCACTTTTGGTGCAGTCCCTCCCCAAATTGGAGCATCACTTGAACACCATCGGCATTGACAAATTGATCATCAGTTAGTTGCAAAAGGGAGCTTTACTCGGAACAAGTTACATCCTGCAACAATACCTTTAAACACCATCAAACTACCATATTAGATGTTGAAAACATCTGTTTAAAAAGTATCCTCAGTGCTGATGCACTTTTGAACATTTGGCACAATTTTTAAAAACTGCTTTCAAACCGGCAAGTTCTCTTTCATGTTCCTTCAAAAGGAACTTAACAAAATAATTTTTCAATCTCCTCTTGTTTAATGTCTTTCTGAGCATTAGGTTTTAGACCAGAAGATCCAATCTCACAACTATTTTCTTCATGCATATTGATTGTACTTGTTAACTGCATTGCAGTCCATTGACAACAGATGGTTTGGACATCTTGGTAGCTTGTGCTGTGTTTAAGTTTTATTACATGGCAAAAAATGATGCCATTTATGTATCAAAATTGTGTCTGTGCTTTTGAATTCTAGGCCTTTTTTTTACATACGGAGTCACAGGGAGTGGGAAAACACACACGATGACAGGCTCTCCTGGTGAAGGAGGGCTGCTTCCTCGTTGCTTGGACATGATCTTCAACAGCATCGGGCCTTTTCAGGCCAAGCGCTACGTGAGTTCAGTCTCCGAGTCTTGGGAATTGGCAGGTTAACAGGAATAAATATGAGGGCCTAAAAATCAACAGCCATAAGACCCTGATGAAGGAGAAGGGAAGTTGGGAAAAAGAAGGAAAAAGCAGGTGGAGATGAAGTAACTCCACTATTTCCACAAAGAGTTTGCTGAAAATAGGTGGTTTTGAAGGTAATTGTACTTGATGCATTTTGAACCTGTTAAAATTGTGGGAGTGAGTGAGGCAGGCCTGCCTGTCTCAAGTAAAGTCATCCCCCTTTTCAACTGAACTCAAGCAATACTCGCCAGGATTGATCTGCTTTCATTACGGTTGCATAACTCGTCAAATAACGTTTTCTGGGTATTCCTTGGCAAGGAGACCTTTATTTTTCCTGCGACCTTTAACCCCCAGGTCTTCAAACTTGATGACAAGAATGGAATTGAGGTACAATGTGAAGTGGATGCTTTACTTGAACGTCAGAAAAGAGAAGCACTTCCAGTTACCAAGACACCGGTGGGCAAGTAGGTTGTCAGGTTTCCAAGTGATGAAATCCATAATGAAAAGAAAAGAACAAAGTCCATCTTCCAAGACAATTTCTTTTATTTAGGAAAGCATCAAACTGGCAAAGTCCATAGTAATTCCAGATCTGACCCAACCCGGAATTACCCCACAATATTAGAAGTTAGAAACAACCCCCCAAAATCACATTCTTCAATAGAAGTGATTCAATGTTGCTTGATGTCATAAATCTCCATCTCAAGAGGCCTAAACACGGACAGCTCATTTTCTATATTTTCTATACCTAGCCTAGATAACTCTCTATCTCCACTCCTCCCCCCTTAGGAATGTGGCAAGCCTGAAACCCTTCCCCCATGATTGCCACAGAGAAAGTAAGAAAAAGAATATATACTAAGCCTAACAAAAATGCCTACACATGTCAATTTTGGGTTTGACATAAGTTGCTCTGATTGGCTGGGATAATTCAGGAATGTTATGGATGCTTCATTGAAGAAATAACTGCAGATGACTCTCCCCTTGGCAGGCGACAGATAGACCCTGAAATTGCTGACATGATCAATGTGCAAGATAATTGTAAACTGGAAGATGTTGATGAAGACAGTGTCTACAGTGTGTTTGTGTCTTACATTGAAATCTATAATAACTACATTTATGATCTTTTGGATGAATCCCCGCTTGATCCTACAAAACCAAAGTGAGTAGTTTTTCTTCAATGAGGAACAATGCTAACAAGCCAGTTATAGTAAATGCAAGTAAAATTGAGGTTTGGTGATAATGTATCTTGTAGATTAAAGACCAGTGGTTGATGGCTTGGGAAAAACAGGTGCTGCCAGATCTAAGCCTATCTAACAAGGCAGTATTAGCATCATACTGTTTTCAGCTCTAAGTTCAGAGAGATCCGGCTTTCCCATGTTCATAGCCTTTGAAAATACATTTTAAAAGTCTGCTTTAACAAAAGATATTGCTAAATATGGTTTGCTTTTAAGACTGTTGTTTCTCCGGTTGATACTCTGGTTTAACCTGGTATAATTATTAGTTGCTGCCAAAATTTGGACAATTCTTGAACAGGGCACAGGAATGTTTCCTTAGTAGCTGTCCAAATAACAGTGGTTCTTAGGGAAATGCTCTTCAGCTGAACGTTCAATAATAAGGAAAGTCACTGGAAGAAATTATTTTCTTTGGTAGGTGGAACAACTGTGGCACTCCACTGCGGAATGCTGACTTCACGTATGTGGACATTACCCTCCATACTTTTGTAGTAATTGATGTCTACTTTCTGCCTTGTAAAGCTTGCAATGTGACTGTTGCTCTCTATTGCTAGTAGTTTGCATGGACAAGAAAATATGCTCATATCCGCATGTGTAATCTGGACGGTCTGTGTTTCCCTCTGTCCTCTTTGCTTGCCTGGATGGGTTAATGGTAGCTGTCAATTAGTCTCAGCAGAAACTAGAATGCATCTCTCTAATTCAGTATTGTCTTAAAACTGTCAAATATTTATAACTGATATCATTGGAATATCCCTGTTGCAGGTTGCCTCAATCCAAAATTCTCCGTGAGGATCAAAATCACAACATGTATGTTGCAGGCTGCACTGAGGTAGAAGTTAAATCTACAGAAGAAGCCTTTGAAGTGTTTTGGAGAGGTAAGAAATGAAGTTATTTCCTGAAAATGTTACTTTAAACACTCCATGTTAAATCATTTGGCTTGAAGACAGTGTGCTAGTGAGTAAAAGAGCCTTAAGGGGTGTTTTATTCAGCATCTTGTTTCTATATTAGCCAGATTAACCAAATAATCGGTTATCCCCCGAAAAGCCCCCAATAGGACTTGGACACTGTATTGAAGCCTCCTGCTACAGAGCCATGGACTAAAAGTCATGCTGAACTGATCCATTGATCTGTTTTTTCCTTCTTTAAGCCTTGTGGTTCAATTGATCGCAATTATAAAGTAACTCATCTATAAGGTGCAGCATTTCTCTTTTGTCTGTATTTGCAAGTAAGAGTTTCAGTGGTAAATTACAAGGAGTTGGAAGGATGTATTTGCAGCAGAATATATATACATTAACTGTAATCCTTTTCCATTTAGAATTTACTAGACAGCTTGTGTCCCGTTGGGTCATCATTTCAGATATATTTCCTTACCTAAACAGAGAAACAGAATGCCCACAGATGGACAGAAAAGCAGTGGGGGGGTGAGAGTGACTTTTGACTTTATGCTGGCTTCCCCATTGAATTTTATGATGGAAAGTTGGTGGTGTGTTGGAAATCTCCCCCTGTCCCCATTTGCTTTGCTTATGAGAAGCTTGAGGAGAGAATGAGTGGGGAAGCTGACAAGAAGTTATAGGTTCAAGGCCAGTCCACAGGTAAATGGCTGCTGCCGAATGGGGGAAAGTGTGAAGTGGTGTGTGAAAGGTGCAGCATGGATTGGGAAGAGTGCATGAAAGTGTAGCATAGGTTGAGGTGCCTATGATGTGTCGAGGGTCAGGGAGGGCATGCAGGATTTCATGAGTGGCCAGGACCAGTGGAGAGAGGCTGGAGAGATTGTGTAGATAGGAGAAACTTATCCAAGGAACTTGTGACCTTCACTGACAACTTCCCCATTGTCTTCTGGGAAGCTGCCAGGGAGCATGAGAAAGGATCATGTGACCACAATGAAGTTGATGGCTGAACATCCATAACTTTCCCAGATTTTGTTCCCATAGGAGTAATGAGTCCCTGCATTTGACAAGTTAGACTATTTAGGGTATCTTGGTTTAATAATTGTTGCTCTATTGTAAACTGTTTTGCCCAATTAAAGGTTACGAATAAACAGACATTTTTTAAATAGTAGATGGATGGATGGATTGCATTTGTGTGGCCACCTATCTCCCTAAGCTCACCACAAACAATCCAATAAAAAGGTTAGAGCAATATACATACATAAAATAAACAACCTCTTGAAAACTAAAGTTAGCCATGTTCATCAGCAAAATCCATCCTTGCATCAAGCTGATCAAAGCCATTGTAAGCTCCCCACCATTGCCAACCTGCCAAGCACAGTGGCACAGCCATGTAAAAGGGGCCAATCTGAGTTGTAGGGTAGGGAGGGAGGAAGATGTTACAAAGATTGTGAAAATAAGCTAAATGTTTTTGCCTTTTCTGATAGGGAAGGTGCTCCAATCTTCTGTTGTTGGGTTGTTTCTTTCTTCATTCATTCCAGGTCCACAATATTCTTTGAGAGATGATAGCTAAAATTCTGCCCTGACTGCATTATGATGGTTTTGGGCTCTACATCTAAATATTTTTTCCCTTTTAACAGGCCAAAAGAAGAGGCGCATTGCACACACTCAACTGAATCGAGAATCTAGTCGTTCACACAGTGTGTTTCTAATTAAACTGGCTCAGGCTCCTCTCAATGCAGATGGAGATAATGTTCTGCAGGTAAAATTAAGGTTGGCTAGCAAACATAATTTCTTTCTTTTGTCAACTTTTCAACAAGTGTTAATTGTTAGACCAGTAACACAAGTCATGATAAATGTTGCTGGCCGTAGTGTATGCTTTCCTTAAAAAGTCCAGAAATTCTCAGCTTTATGCATGTATGTGTAGTTTCCTGATTGCAAACCATATCATCTCTTCTCCTGCAGGAGAAAGACTTAATATCCTTGAGCCAACTATCACTGGTTGACCTAGCAGGGAGTGAGAGAACAAACAGAACCAAAGCCGAAGGAAACAGACTCCGTGAAGCTGGTGGGTGCTTTGATAGCAGTGAATGGGTGTGTGTGTCTTCTTTCAGTCAAGGATTTCTGTTTTGGATTCAAATGGACAATTATTTCAAGCAAACGGGAGATACTCTTTTAAGTTGCCATTCCCAGCGGAAAGAAACAGGGTTGACTGACATGTGAGGGAAGCCACAAAATGACCACAGAGGCCAAGAACCCACCAGAAATATGGAAGTTTCTTTAAAAGATTCTTCTCTATCTGTCCAGAAAGTTTTTCTGGCTTTGTTCTGTATGTTTTTTTCTGTTATACAAGAGCTAAGGTAGCTCTTGTTTCTTATTGTGATAGAGCTATCTTGGAGGAAAATTAATATGGAATTCCTTTAGTATTGAAACACCATTCAGGTGGAAAATATTATTTTAACTTTAATCACAAAGGATTAAAGTCCCTGCTGTTATTTAGGCAAAAGTAAAATAGCATATTTATCTATACATTATGGTGCTTTCCAGGCCTCCTTTATTAAAAGATGGATATGCATTGGGAAGATTGTTAGGGTTATTTGGGTGGAGTTTTCCTTGTGAAATATCCTTTTTAGTCATGTTTAACTTGTGTTTTCTCAGAGTTAGAAAAACTAACAGTTTTCTGGGCAACTGTATGGAAGTGGTTTGGCACAGTCTTCTAGAATTTGTTGTACTTTCTAGTTCAGTCTAGAATCTTGGGATTTCCTCATAGTCCAGTGCTGAATCTGCCAAGATTGGCCTGGTGTGGCACCTGTTGTAACCTTTCCCCTTATACTTTCCATAAGAGTAATTTAGCTCAGGCAAATGGTCCTTATATTGAAACTGGAAATTTCTCTTTCCCGATCTTTTGCAAGGATATTGAAAATGCAGAGGGGATCCCATGTCCTTTCAAAAACAGGAAATTAACTAATTCTTAGAAAAACAAACTGTTTTATGAGGAGGCATCATATCAGATGGTTGTCAGATAAGTGCCATTCACTCTTCCAGGTAATATCAATCAATCACTGATGACATTAAGAACCTGTATAGAAGCTTTGCGAGAGAACCAAACTTATGGAACCAATAAGGTGTGTAGCTACCTTTTTCTGTAGAGTTAGTTTTTTCATCCTTTCCTCACTTTCTCAGTTCCTAAACTCTGAGAACATTTTGTTCTGCTTAATTCTTCAGATGGTCCCTTACCGAGACTCCAAATTGACTCATCTTTTTAAGAATTATTTTGATGGCGAGGGTAAAGTGCGTATGATTGTCTGCGTGAATCCAAAGGCAGAAGACTATGATGAGAGTTTGGTAATTTAAGTTTGTTGCTTGGTTTTACAAAAACTGGGAGCGCAGTACCTTGCTACTGAGTTAGCTGTCCTTTATAGAAACTTTTTAAAATGTTCTAATATTCTTCCTATTCACATTTTAGATTGTGTGCTATTTATCAAATTTATATGGTCACTCATCTCACTCAAAGTGGTTCTCAGTGACAGACAATAAAATCAAAATTAATTTTTTTTAAAAAATCAGTTAAACATGGAAAAAAAATAGAGCAAAATCACTAGGAGAGATATTATGTATAATACCATGGTACTTCGGTACTCGGCTGCTTCAAAACTCATGGAATTTGGTTCTTGACACATTTTGAGGTGAAAATGTCCTGGTCCTCGATCTTTGTTTAGTACTCAATGTGCTGCTATAGGAAAAGGGGCACGGCTATGGGGAATGGACAGGAAACCAACCATGCTTGGAAGGTTGCTGCAAAAGGAGAGGGATGGCCACAGAGGATGGACTGGAAGTCGGCCATGCAGGGAAGGAAAAGGGGACAGACAGACAGTTCTTTTCAGTTGAGACAAGGAGTTGCATGGTTAAGTCTCGTGGTTTGTTTGGGACTTGTCCTTTTTACTGTCCATCGCACCTCCCAAATGAATTAATGCCAAGTACCAAGGTATTTTCTGTACAGCCAGCACAGACTCCCTCTCCCCAGGGGATTCCCAGGCTTGAAAAATGCAGGTTTTGAGAAATGTTTACAAGAAAACCATGCTCAGAGAGCACCAAGGAACCCACAGTTCAAGCCTGAGCTACAAATACACTCTTCCATTCTTCTAATACTCTCTTTTTATGATAGCAAGTCATGAGATTTGCAGAAATCACCCAAGAAGTGGAAGTTGCACGACCTGCTGACAAACCTCTGTGTGGACTAACTCCTGGTCGGCGATTTAAGAACCAGGCTTTCAGAGAGGAGCTTTCCCGACAGCTGGAAATCCGAGGTGGACCAGTTGATGGAGGTAAGTCTTTAGATTGGTAAGACCACCTGAGACTAACAACAATAGAGACTTCTCCTAGCAATTGCCTTAACTAACCCTGCAGACTCTTATCTTTGTGGGTTGCTTCTCAACTAAGTGGCCTATTTTGTTTGTCTAGACAGAGGCCCCTTGGTCAGAGAATTGCTCATGCAGAGCTTCCCTCCAGTGCCTTCATGTGAACTTCTGGACATCAATGATGACCAGACTCTGCCTCGGCTGATTGAAGTGCTTCAAAAGCGGCACCACATTCGGCAGAAGTTGTCAGAAGAGTTTGCCAAAAATGGTAAGTACTTGGCACCAACTTGTCTTGTCCTGGCTGTAAGTTAATAAATTGTGAGGTTTCTCATGGGAGGGAAAGAATAGAGTGATTGCTTACTGACATCAGCAAATACATAGTAGCCTGAAAAATTATCCGAAGAGGTGGTAAGTCTTCCACAAAAAGCTCTTGGAATGTGTGTTTGTCCAAGATAATCCTGTACCTGGAATTCCCCTGTTACACCTGTTGTAAATTGGGGGCCTTGCATACTTCAGGGTTATGCATCAGTTATGCCCATTCTTGGATTGGAAACTTTGCTCACAGTCACTGATGCCCTCATGACCTCTCCTCTGGACTACTGCAATGCACTCTACATGGGGCTGCCCTGGAAGAGCATTTGGACATTTCAGCTAATGCAGAATGCAGCTGTATACGTATTGAATGGTGTCAGATATTCAACACATATAACATTGTTATGTGAGTTGCATTGGCTACCAGATACAACCCAAGGTGCTGGTTGCTACTTTAAAGCCCTTTAAGGCTTGGGCCAGATTACCTAAGGGACCATCTTCTCCCAGTCATTTCGACCCATCAACTTAATCTGACAGGTTGGGTATGTTACAGGTTGTGTCAACCAAGGAATGTGGCTGATGGGTATTAGGACGTGTGCCTTCTCTGCTGTAGCCCCTCTCCTCTGGAACATTCTCTTTTCAGAAATAAGGATGGATGCAACTCTGTTGGCCTTTCATGATGCCATGGAGACCTGGTTATGTGCCTAGGTTTGGGATCCCAAATATGTTAAGGACCCATTTCATGGTTATAGTAACATGGCTAGTTTTACTCAGTGACCATATATATTTATATTGTTTTTATGTTTCTATTATAAACAGAATCACTTGTTTAGATAGGCAGCTATAGAAGTCAAATATCTTTTCCTGTTCTAGTTCTATGTGTAAAGAACATGTTGCAAGAACTTGATGCCAGCATTGTATCCAAGGAGAACTTTGCACAAGTGAAAATAGCTGAAAGAGACAAAATTATTACAGGACAGAAAACTGAGATTGAGCGACTAGAGAAGAAAGCAAAAACTCTGGAATATAAGGTTTCTATTTACTGTTTGATGATTAAATATAGCACTCATTTGTAAATATTTCTGCTTAGAAGTAAACTCTTGGATTTTGTTAAAGTAGTTCTCCATTTGTTGATGGATTGTAATTTCTTGACATGAGACAGACCTGAGAGGTTAGCAAGCTTTTAAGCATCATGCATTCTGTGCAATACCACAGGTGCTAACAAATTTTGAACACTAAAACAGATACCCAATAGGTTTGAAAACATATTTTTTGCAAACAGTGGTTAACTACTTCTGTCTTGTGATGGTTGCTAATTACTTTTATGGTATCAGTTGCAATGCAGGATCTTGCTTTGCCAAAAAGCCCAGAAAAATCATGCTAGATTTTGTAGACGTGAGTTTTCAGAATAGCAACAGGACGTAGACCTATATACTGCTTCATAGTGCTTTTGCAGCCCTCTCTAAGAGGTTTACAGTGTCAACATATTGCCTCCAACAATCTGGGTCCTCATTTTACTGACCTCAGAAGAATGGGAGGCTGAGTCAAACTTGAGTCGTTGAGAATCGAACTGCTGGCAGCCAGCAGTCACTAGAAATAGCCTTCCAGTACTTCCGGTACTGCATTCTAACCACGTTGCAATCTCTCATACCAGATTGACATCCTGGAGAAAACAACAACAATTTATGAAGAAGAGAAGCGCAACCTACAGCAGGAGCTAGAGAGCAAGAGTCAAAAGCTGCAGCGTCAAGTTTCAGACAAGCGTCGACTAGAAGCTCGTTTGCAGGGCATGGTGACAGAGACAACAATGAAATGGGAAAAGGAATGTGTGAGTATGACTGGTTCACTGAACCACAGGGTTGGGAAGAAGCTCAGCCCTTTTCACAGGAGAAGACATCGCTGGAAGGATTTAATGCTGTCTCTGGAAGTCTAGCTAACCGGATAGGCAGCTAAACACTATAAAGTGTGCTTAATTTTTCCCACATAAGAGTGGGGACATTAAACTGTAAATGCGAACATAATGTACCATCATGCTTCTTTGGGCTGTTCATGAAGCATTTCTGGGAATGTATCTTATGTCATTCTTCCATTGGGTACAAGTTGATCCCTATGCAAGAATGAACATAAATTAGAGAAAGTTGAGGGCACCTCCTATTTCTTTCCTGGTGATGGTTTTCTCTACCCAGAGGAGTACTTTATTTTTTATTTTTATATAATTTATTCATGCAAAAATTAAGTAAACAGTGGGTAGCAATGATTTTTAAAAATTAAAAAAAAGCCTAATGGAAACATACAGTTAATGCTGTAGTTGCAGGAAATGTTAAGAATAACAGAGTTGTTAAGGGACCTTGGAGGTCTTATAAATCAACCGCATACACAAGAAAGAGACCCTACTCCATTCAGACAAGTGGCTGTCAAAAGCTCTCCTGATGGGTAGAAGGGACAAGTGGAAGTTCTCCTGCAGGTATGAGTTCAGGCAGGTTGCCAAGTGCCCAAATGTTGATCATGAGATTGCAAGGATGCTACAATGGACATATAACTTCCTGCCTGGTTGGAAGTCCCTTTCTTTAGCTTAGTGCCACTTTGGTTGTTGAAGAAACTGTTGTCAATCAAAGGCTACCTGTGTGCCCGTCGCCATTTAGGTCTTCTGCTACGTCCTGAGACCTAAATTGGAAAGTGAGAACTTTTGCATTCATTGAGCTGTTCTCAAGTTTCTTAAAGGAGCCAATGAAGGTTTCAATGTGTTAAGAAGGTGTTGTTTCCCCAAATATATAATCCTAATGCTTAATAACCAGTCATAGCAGCCCAGTAGTTTGGCAGATATTTTAAAACTGGTAAAAGGGAATCGCATTACTGAAATCCTTTTATTGTTGTTGTTTTTTCTGAGTTTCAGTATTTTTAGAAAACGTTATAAAGTTCTGACACCATGAAAGTAGCAAAACTACTCAGAATCCTTATGATAGAGTCGGTATGCAAAAAATGTAAAGTAAAATAAAAACCTTATCACTTCATGAATATTTTTATTTGGTACTTTTGTAATTCTTTGTGATCTATTTTTGTTTTAAAAATTCTAAAAAATAATTTGGATTTCTTGCTGCTAAATTTTAATTGCCGGGTAGGAACACACTTTTTTTTAAAAAAAAATGCTGATTCTTCGGTAGAAATGCCTTTTGTTAACTCTTTTATCTAAATTCATGGCACTTATACATTTAGTTTGAATTCAGTAAAATTGAGGATCCCACTCTTTCTTTTGTAGCACAGATTCCTCAAGATTCACTTGTGTTATGGTAGCACAATTTTTCTGCTTTGGGACAGTGGTGGGTAAAATTAATTCTAACCAAGGGCTTTCAGTGACTAAGCATATACTCTAATATTTCAACAAAACAAAATAAAACTCAGAGTCACCTAAAAATAACACAAAATGGCTGAAAGTTGTCCTTGTTGTGGCGGTTCTGTTACTGCATCCTTGCTGTGCCTGAGCAGTTCTTAAAGACTTGAAACAGCACTGCTGAAAATTTAGTCTTTCGGTGATTGTCAACCTGAATGTATCCCTTAAGCCAGGACAGACAACAAGTTGCCATTCAGATGTTGGGCCGTAGCCTCTGTCTCTTGTCACAGTGGAAAGACCATGATTGCCAGGCGTTCAGTACTGTCTAAAGAGGGATCTACTGCTGGTCTTACTTTAAGGCAAGTGTAGCCAGCAGGACTGAACTATAGGCTGCATTTCCTTGGGATACATATATGTGGGCCCAGCTGGAATTCGTAGGCGTCAACTCATGCCTTAATTTTCTGACAACTGATATGTGTTCTTCTTACCGCTTCGCTAAAATTACTTAGAAAGAAAAAGATCTCTCTATTTTTTTCCATTAAAATTACTGGCTTTACCGTTTTCCTGCCGTTTGGAATAGTAAGATAGTGGATCATTTTTCAGAATGTAATATTTCATCAGGCATCTATTTCACTTTAGAGGCATCTCCTTGCAATCAGAAACTCGCAAACCAATTAACATTGAATAGGTTAGTATACAGTGTGTAATGGTAGCCTTTTTTTAACTCTACCATGTAGGAGCGGCGTGTGGCAGCCAAGCAACTGGAGATGCAGAATAAACTTTGGGTGAAAGATGAGAAACTAAAGCAACTGAAAGCCATTGTCACAGAACCTAAGAGTAACAAACCTGAGAGGCCTTCCCGGGAAAAGGATCGGGAGAAAGCTCTACAAAGATCTCTACAAAGATCACTGTCGCCTCCTCCAGTACCTGTAAGCTCCTTTTGAGATCGAATGTGCACCGGTGTGTCTGCACGTGTTCATCACTGTGGCAAGTGACTCTGAGAAGTCCAGCTCCTGTGGCTAGGAGACGAGAGTTGAGCCCGGAGAATTCTCCGTGAGCCATCTCCTTGAATCTTTCTCTTTGGGCATGCCTTCTCTTTCCTTACTCTGCTTAGTATAGAACAGGAGGAGATGGGGCTGAATTCTGCGAAGGTTTTGTGGTCGTGTTCTTTTCTTTTTGCCTTATTCACTAACTGCACCTTTCTTCAGTTTTCCAGTAACTGTATCACTCACCTGCCTAACAACCATGATCCTCCTGCCAGAAGCCAGCCAAAGCTGCATAGGCGTTCAAATTCTTGCAGCAGCATTTCCGTGGCTTCCTGTATCTCGGAGTGGGAGCAGAGAACACCTACTCAGCACAGCAAGGCTCCTGACCAGGGTGACAATGGCCTCCCTAGAGCCAGGAGTAGACTGCAGGAGCCAGAACAAGCCAGGCCCTGGGCTATGTCAGAGAGAAGGCGGGGCATGTGCTGGACAGGACTTCTGGCAGCTTCCAGCACTAGAGGCCCCCTAGAGCTAGAAGAGGACTTGTGTTGCAGGGTCAGTGTTATGTCTCAGCTGTGGTTGCCCCTGAGGGAATGGCTGGTAATGGGGGGGCACCACTGGGCACTGCTGAGAAACATCCCTCACCATCATGGGAGTTGCAGACACAAAACAAGAGAAAGGCTGTCATTGGCAAAGCTGTAGATTCACACTTACTTTTAAAAGACAAAGGCTAATCTGAAGTAGCCTCTTGCTGCCCAGTCCAGCTTTCTACCTGGTGACAAGGTTCTCCATCGAGTCCGAGTGGTCGTCCCGTGAGGATCTGCCCCCTCCTCCTCTTGCCATTTGGACCCTAGTAATGTGAGGGTCTTCACATTAATTGACAATGTGTGTTTACATGACAAGTCCTTAACGTTGGGTAACTAGTTTGAATTAAACTAAGTTTAATGAGTTAGGTGTGTCAACCCATGCCTTAATTTTCTGACAGCTGATATGTTATCTTACCACTTAGCTAAAATTAGTTTGAAAGAAAAATATAGCTTTATTTTTGCCAATTAAAATTACTGGCTTTCCTGTTTTCCAGCAGTTTGGTATAGAAACATAGCTGATAGCTTTTCAAGTAAATCACATTTAAAAAAACAAAAACAAAACCACTTACTTCAAATAAATTCTGATGTTTTGCAATGATGCCCTTAATTGTGCAGGGTTTTAGTCAAAAGAGTAAAGGCCACTTAGGCCTGAAGGAGCTGAACTACTTTGCAGTTTGGAACAACTTACTATTCCCTGCCTTTTTTCTATGTTCATAATCATCATATGTAGAAAGTGTGCTATTTTGTATTATATGTATGTGTGCAGGATGATCTTTGAATGACTTCTCGGCTATTCTGCATTGCTGAGAGATGCAGAGTGCATAAAAGCAGAACCTTTGGGGGTCTGGCCTCAAAATGTGACATTCTTTGCTCTGTTGGTGCTTCTGGTTTCTTTGATTTTTGCCTGCTGGATCCTGGAAGGATCTTAAATCACTGACCCAAATGTATTGGTAGAGGGCTTCAGTTAATCTGCAAGTTATCTATGTGTGTTTGTTTTTCCTCTTCCTATAATACAAATAATTATACTGGAAGTGTATATAGGATCTCTGTCGCAAATGTTGGGTTAGGGTTATCTTGCTCAGCTATTGATTAAACCCTGGAAGATGCACTTCTGAGGGATGAGCTTTGGAAATGTGCCTATTAATTTTATAAAATTCCTTTGGTGATCTCTCAGAACGCTCCTCCAGTTCGCCTTCGCCACAGACGGTCTCGCTCAGCAGGAGAGAGGTGGGTGGATCATAAACCTCCTTCCAATATCCAGACTGAAACAGTCATGCAGCCACAAGTCCCCCATGCCATCATGGTAACCTCTGCAAATGAGAAGGCACTGGCAAAGTGTGACAAATACATGCTGACACACCAGGAGCTGGCCTCAGATGGGGAGATTGAGACAAAACTGATCAAGGTAAACTGATAGGCTGGCAAGGAGACTTTTGTTAAGAGTCCTGAGAGCATTCTGTGTTGTGCATCAAGTTCCTCCAAGAAAATGAGCTTGTTGACCACCAAGTGCATGTTTCTTTATTCTGCTACCTAATTCTCCACATTGCAACCAGGGATGCTTGTCTACAATTTCTGGGGCTGTTGAGTGGAAGCGTTAAACTGGAGTAGGACTGTCTATCATTTGTTTCTCAGAGCTGTAGGGAAATAGCGGTAGACTGTTTGCGAGCTGGTTTGTACTTCTGGGAGATCAGGGGCGGGGGGGGGGGGGGGCCTTTTCTTCCAGCTTGACTTATATAATATGTAATGAAAATAGGTCGTAACATTGTCAATTGTTCCAATAAAAATTCTCTGTTCAGAAATTTTCTTAAACAGGTTTTGTTTTCAAAAGGGTGATGTTTTCAAGACTAGAGGAGGTGGACAGGCTGTTCAGTTCACTGAAATAGAGACCTTGAAACAAGAGTCACCAACAGGGTGAGTCACATCCAACCCTCATGGTTTTGCCCTTTCATGCCTCAAGTCCAGTGGGAGTGGAAACTGATGTGATTCCTGGGAGTTAGTGGAGATGATGACCAGGCCTTAATCTTTTGTGCATGACTGAGTGATCTGGGTTCAGAGAAGGCCAGGGACTCCTGGGGTATATTCTGCTCCTGGAAAAAATTGTAAAAATGCAGAATAAGCACAGGAAATACAAATTGGCAATATGCCTGGGGTAATATGAAGTAAGGGCAGACTTGGTTGACGCCAGTCTTTCCTCTCCCCTTGGGCTTTTGTCTGTGTCTTTGAGCAGGAGATTGACCTCAGAAGTTTCAACTCTGCCTCTGAACTGTTTCTAACCTTCCTTTCCTGTTCCTAACCCGCTGACTCTTCCAGACGCAAGCGGCGATCATCTCCCTCAAGCCCTCGCCTCCCTGAGGAGGCTTCCGAGTCAGACTGGACAGATGTGGAAACGCGGGTAAGCCAGGAGTATCTTTGGCTGAGGGTGGGCTGGTTGCTCCCGAGTCGCCTCCTGACAGCTTTGCCTGCCTTTTTTTTTTTGACCAGTGTTCAGTCGCAGT
This sequence comes from Laticauda colubrina, assembly GCA_015471245.1. Classification (NCBI taxonomy): domain Eukaryota; kingdom Metazoa; phylum Chordata; class Lepidosauria; order Squamata; family Elapidae; genus Laticauda; species Laticauda colubrina. Next base: position 579,110 of record BLBF01000077.1, on the reverse strand, counting down.
GGAGATGAAAGCAGGTTCCCAGCTTGGGCCTGGCTATCAACATCATGCTCAGCCCAAGTAAGTTCTCTGTGTCCCTCTCCTCCTCCAGATTTTCTCCAAAGTTCCCGAGGGAGACTGGGCACTTGACAAGATCTGGGTGCTGGTGCGGGAGACGGGTAAAGAGCTAGGGTTTAGGACTGAAAATAGACTTCACTATTGAGGTTTGGCCTCTTGCAGATAAGTGCTGGCTGTGCTGTGGAAGTGATCTGTTCAGCTCAGGGAAGAACACTGACAGTTGTGCAAGACAGGCAGGAAAGAGGGCATCTGAGGTAAAAAGAGGGTAAATGCAAGCTCTTTAAAAGGCCATCATCAGCATTCAGGCCAACCTGCAAGTTAAAAGTTTTCTAGCTACAGGGAGGGCTGGATAGCACAACCTGCTTGTCCTCCATGCAACTCGCCCTGGTGGCGCCTGAGTTTCTGTTTCTCACACTCCTTTCACTTTATTATACAGCTGTTTAGGCTCCAAGTCATTCTGGGATGCGGGCTCTTCTTGGCACATTATTCCATTTGTCTCCCCGAGCCAAGCTATGGCACCGGGACAATGTTCAGAGAGCATGAGGCAGTAGAAGATAGAAGTGTTGGTGCCCAAACACTGAGGACCCGTGCCACTCCTCTGAGGGAAGAGAGCCATGTGCCAGGGTCTGAGAACTGAAAAGCCTCTCAGGGCCACTGCTGGGAGGGAAAATTGGGTTTCAATCCAGTTTTAAGCTGTTTGTTTGGATTGAACTGTAGAATTTTTGATCATGATTGGGGATAACAGTCTTGTCCTTTCCTTGCAGACGCAGGAAACCATGAAGCCTTGAGATTTCTGCTGGGGCTCCTTTCTCAAATAAAGTTTCAGGCTACATAGCTGGCTATGCTGGAAAGTGACAGAAGGGAAATTAAATAAAAAGTGCTTCTCTTGACCCTCATCTACATCATGACTTTGAGGAAGATGATGACCTCATTTTATTATTCTATGCATATCTCTGTCTCCTTCCAAAGTTTTTACTCCATTTTTCTTCTCGTACTTCAACACTTGTTTCCATGCCTACTTTTAGGGGACAATGTATTAGACTGTTGCTATTTATTTGTCATCGTGCACTTTAGTATCTCTGGGTAGTGTTCTGAATTTTGCATTTAGAAAAAGCTTGTCTTTTGGGTTTCCTTTAAAACGGCGGTGCTTTCCCCAGGAATGCTGCATATGGGAGACAGCTTTGTTTTCTGCCATATAATTGAACTATAATAGGAAAAATTCTTCACTATACAGAATTTCAGTGTATCATAATGATTAGACAACTTTGTAGTGACAGATCCACAGCAGTTGTGACTTCTTCAACTGAGTTTGTAAATAAAAAAATCATTCATCGCTTCCTACATTCAGTGCCCTTTCTGATCTGCCCTGGTCATATTAAGAGGAAGGTATCTACATTTATGCAGAGCACAGAAGGGTTCCTGATCCTTTCAAGCTCATTCTGTGTAAACACATTCTGAAGGCGAAAATATTCACAAGTTTATGCAATTAAAAAGTTTTAAAAACTCAGGTAGCATCCACTAGCCACACCATTGAAAGGAATTTTAACTTTGCTGCTGCCATTGTTATGAGGGAGACCTCCTTGGTGAACCAATCTCCAGTTCTGATGGAGTCTCCTCTTATCCTGAGACAGATACCCAGGCGCTCTGTCACCAGGGCTTGATAGGGAATCACCTGCATCTCCTCTCCAAGATGAGACCATTGATGTAGGGCAGGTGTAGGTTTCCCATCTCACTGGAGAGAGAATCTGGCCAATTCGTTCAGCTTAGAATGCGAAGTCTTCCATTCATCTCCATGGAAGTGGAAAGGGGAAGGGCTACCATCAGCCATACAGCTGTTGAGGGATTGTATCAGATCAGGTGTTACAGTGGTGGTGGCTTCAATTATTAGACTAGCCATAGCTACAGCTACTAAGGCAAGGATCTTCAAACTTGGCAGCTTTAAGACTTGTGGACTTCAACTCCCAGAATTCCTGAGCTAACATGACTGGAGGAGGAATTCTGGGAGTTGAAGTCCACAAGCCTTAAAGCTGCCAAGTTTGAAGACCTCTGGACTAAGGCATTGAAAGGAAAATCCAGAGTTTTCCCCTGAGCTTCATGTGAGCAACAATTTGAGGCCAGATGAAAGATTTGTGGTGCCTCTAATAGGAAAGGAATTAAAGTACTTTAATCTCTCAAAAATTCTCTACTTGGCCTTGAGAAAAACTGATGACCTAATTGTAAGTGGGGCACAAAATAATGTCTTTCCGTTTGCCCCAATCTCAGTAAAAGCCCAGATCAGGTAACCGAGGAGTTGCCAACCCCCAGGCTGCAGGAGAGGAACAAGCACCTGTGCATGAAACTCTTCATGCAAGCTGAGGGGGCTTATGCTACGCGCAAAATTTCCACTCCTATGAATAGCTGAAACAATTGATGAAATGCTTGTTGTTTCTATTCAATACAATCTTTAATAATATATTCCTCTGGTTTCCATGATACATACTGCCAAGTCTTTGAAAGCTTGATTTTTAAGTGTCAAAATAAAATCCTTGACTTGGTTGTAATCTAAATAAATCCGTTCTGAGTAGCCTCAAACCACAAAATGGGTGGCATAATAATGCAAGAAAATAACTTCTCAACTTTAGCAATATATTTATTTCATGTAAGGTACCAAAATGCAGCATAATTCATTAAAATTCACAGAAACAACATAAAATGTGTGTCAAAATATAAAGCACCAAAGTACTGAATTTTAAAAACGGTGATGAATGAAATTACAAATAAATGTATGAGAAATTACTGGAGTGACTAAACCTAATGGCTGGGCATTTAGATCCTTTAGCCATTGGGCAGCAATGCCTTCAAGATGATGTATTTCGTGCAGGGATCCTTGGGGAGCATTCTGTTGCAATATGACATAATTTATGGGACATTCCCACATCATCAGCGCCCATTTATATTTCCAACATTGGCACCTGGCGTAGTAAGTTTGGATGTGGTTGAGCACTGTTCAGATTTTTCTTCGGAGATCAAAACTGAAGGGGCATTTTCATGCATCAGACACTAAAACAAAACTGGCTTAGAAGTTGCTCACTTCTGGCGCCATGCTTATCTCAATATCAAATCTCTGAATCTCTGCTGTCCAAGTTTCCATGGCAAAGTCCAAAATTTGGGTCTGAATATTTGATCGTGACATCTTTGTGTATAGGTGATAATTGGTTTGCTACACATTTTTGCCACTCGCCTTTTAAGATTATCTCCTTAAGATGTTGAGGTGGCATGTTAGATAATATTGGTAGCCATTTTGAAGGCAGCTGCAATGACCTGCCCCAAATGGCCTCTCAGCAAAGCAAGACTGTTGACTCCATTGAGTTGAATGAACTTTTGCTGAGAGAAAGTGGTTGCAGTAAAACCAGGTGGAATCTGAAGGTCCACACAAAACAAAGCAATTCTTCCATTTGCTCAAACTCGACCCCCCCACCCACCCACTGGCAGCCACCCCCTCGGTTCATTGCACTGCCCAATCAAATAAGCTCCTCTTGTTATAGGAATGGCCTGCCTCGTTCAAACACCTGTGTTGGGGTTGGTAGCAGGGTCTCACGCTCTGCAGAAGGCGCCTTGGCACTCCTCCCCCCAACATTTCAAGCACCCCCTCCTGATTGCTGTTAAGCTGAGAGCGAAGAAATAACTAGGGGAAAGCAATTTACTCTGACATATTGACCCTCCCCCCCAGAAAAAGGATGCATCTGTAACACATGTAACCACATAATCCTGAGCAATCCCCCATTGTACCATTCCCCATTCATCTCACTTTGGCCAGTTATGGTGGTGCTGTCGGAACAACATTGAACTGAACATGCCCAAAACCAGCAATGATAGTAGATTTTAGGAGAAGCCCTCCTATTCTACACCTCTGACAATACGAGACAACACAGTAACATCAACAATAGATTCAAGTTTCTATGATAGCTCAGGACTTAAAATGGACACTTAACATCAAACAGCAAAAAATGTTCTTCCTGCGCCAACTCAGAAAGCTCAGGCTGCCCAAGGAGCTGCTGATCCAGTTCTACAGAGGAAGGATTGAACGTCTATAACTATCTGTGTCAGGATTCCAGTGATCACCCGAATTAAATCATGAGCCTTGAGCCAAACTTCAAAAAACTTCAAAGAATTGAATGGCTAAATAGGAATACTAAATTAAGCCAGAGGTGGTATTCAACAGGTTCTGACCAGTTCTGGAGAAACAGTAGTGGAAATTTTGAGTGTTGGGAGAACCAGCAAATACCGCCTCTGACTGGAGATTTTACAGTATCCTTCCCTTGCCAGGCCCACCAAGCCATGTCCTCAGAACCGGTAGTCAAAAAATTGTACTACCACTGGAGAGACAGTATCCTGTCTGCAGAGACCCTGGAAAAATCCCCAAAAAAGTCTGCAGAAAAATTCCCCACTCTGTTTTCCTACCGATCTATCGTTCTTTATATGGGGTTGCAGAATACCGTCTCCACTCCATTTTCAGGGGAAGAGAGAGAGAGAGACTTTTGGCTTCATGCAAGGAAACCAGCAGAAGCAGCAGAAGTCTTTCTTTCTCTCCCCCAAACTCCACCAGAAATGAGTCTTTGTCGGCGCAGCCTCTTGGGGCAGGAGGCCTTGCAGGGTCCCAAGGACTCACTTCTGACAGAGTTTGGGGGAGAGAAAGAAAGACTTTGGCTGCTTTCCTTGCGTGCAGCCAAAAGCAGAAGAAGAAAGAAGCGGAAAGAAGCAGCCCGGTGGCCAGGCCAGGTGTGTGGGGCGAGGGGAGCAAGTCCCCCCCGCCCTTTCCCCCCTCCCTTCACTACCTTGTGTTGTTCGCAATACAAGTGACGCAAGCCTTGTGTTCCCACGGGCCATGTGGGCGGGGAAGCCTTGTGTTCCCGCGCAGCCCGGATTAATTGCTTTGGGGAGGACATTTCTCTGCGGACCACCACAATTTTCTCATGGACCACCAGTGGCTCCCCGCCCACCAGTTTGCGACCACTGAACTAGACTAGACCCTCTTATTAATGCCCAGCTCATCTGAAAGCTCCCTAAGCCACCCACAATGATTTCAAATATTTTCTCAATGTTGGTGCAATGCAATTGTAGTATCATCAAAACACTCCTGCGTGGGATTGCACTTAATTTCTTTTGCAAGGATTTTAAAATTCACTCTTTTGAAATTTAGCATGCATATGAAATTATGCTGCAGATTCCCTCTGTTGTCCCGCAAATCCCAGTTGGTGCTCATTCCTTTTTCTTCTTCAGCCACTTACTATGCTCAGATTAGCAGAGGCACCCGATCAGAAATCCAGCAGAAGATGGCGAGGTTCACTTGACATTCAGCTACGGCCCTTTGTTGTTCAGTGGCATCGACTGATGCCTTTGCAGGCATGAAGCAAAGAGAATACTTGGGTATCCCTGACCTAAGAAAGCTGGGCCATCAGTTCTTATTGTCCCTCTATCTGGAGAATGGCTAGCAAAGTGACCTCCAATCCCACTGAACTGAAGCATGTTTTCAAACCAAGAGATGAGGCAGCACAACATCCAGGAGGGCCTTGGCTTGACTTGAGCAAAGCAGTTTTCTTTACAGGACCGCTGAGTGAAATAGCTACTACTTTGGTTATTCTCCTTGCTTAGTAAATTGCTACTTTTATTATTTCAGTATGTATATAATTATTCAGTATTTCTAGACTCATACTTAGCAACTCTCTGCTAATTTTCATAGCATTGATTTCCACTTACTGTCAGCCTTTTGATTTGATTCAGGATACTTTTAAAACACTTGCATCTTGTATCTCTATCTACACACACACACACACACACACACACACACACACACACACACACACAGTGTTTCAAAGCTTTTATGCAACTCAATCAAAAGTCAGGCTCCCATCTGAACAACCCCCAGCCAGCACCTCAAAAAGTCTGCCAGAATGGCTAGCATCAAATGGTGCAAAACCTGAGCATATTTTTTTTCTTACCATTCTTACCACACTGCTCTAGAGAGCAATTTCCCACATTTTGGCTGCTTCCTCTCTTTTAATTGCTCTAAGCCAGCTGTGTTAGTCACTGTGTAATGTACACAGCAAATGTGGCATTTAATGAATCATAGAAACTCTGTACTCCAAACAATTAAGTAAATGTAGCTGTTTGTTAGCGAGGCATAAAATACATTTAATCTCTCCTTAAAAAGTCAATTATAATGCTGTAATATATAATTCAAATTTGGTCATGCTACATACATTTTCTGATTTTAGTACATTTTAAAACTGCTTCTATTATTTGAGTCTGCCATCATTGTAGGAATGAATACTTATGAGGTTGCAGTCTCTCTCTTTTGAAAACAATCCCCTTCTTGTGATTTCTTAAACTATTGGCTTTTTAAGAAAAATAGTAGAATTCCAATGAGCTGATGAAGTTGTAAAGGAATCAGAGCAAGGGGGAAACATCTGGATACTTAATTAATTGAGGAGGTTGGGAGATTCTTCCCTTTCTCTCTCTCTCTCTCTCTCTCTCTCTCTCTCTCTCTCTCTCTCTCAATATCTCTCAATCTCTCTCTGTCTCTCTTTCAATCTCTCTCTCAATCTCTCTCTGTGTGTGTCTCTGTCTCTCTGTCTCTCCCTCAATCTCTCTATCCGTCTGTCTCTGTTTTTCTCTTTCAGTCTCTCTCTCTCTGTCTCTCTCTGTCTCTCTGTCTCTCTGTGTGTCTCTCTCTCTGTCTTTCTTTCTGTCTCTGTCTCTGTTTGTCTGTCTGTCTGTCTGTCTCTCTCTCTCTCTGTGTCTCTTTCTCTCTCTTCGCCCCCCCATCCCCAGAGGTGCGGATGGGAGGAAAGGAACCTCTGAACTGGTGCTGGATGGTGGGAATCTGATGTCCAGAGGCCGATGAGCCACGTGCTGACAACTGGCGGGGAGGTGGGGCACCAGGGCTGATACTGGCAGGCAGATGGACTGACTCGTGCGGGAGGTCGTGGCATCGGAGCCCTTTTCGGGTGTTCCCTGGCCTGTGAGGGGGTGGGGGTGGGATTAAAAGAACCTCTGAACCGGTGTTGCCTCCTGCCTCTGGGCATTGAGGAGGCTGACCAGCTGCCAGCGATGCCCTCAGGTGAAGATGTTGCAAGGCGGACGCTCGATTCCTCCTCTCAAGAGCCTCAAAGCGCTCTCCTCTGGCACCCGCCAGGCCTCCTAAACATCCAGTTTAGTGTGGCAATCGGCAGCTCAATGACCTTCCTTCCCGCATCAGAAGTATGCTGTGGATTTGGGTTTCATAGCTGACCCACTCTTTTGAATTTTAGGAGCCTCTCGGGGAGCGGTAGGTGAAGGCACATTCCAGTTGGGGCCACCCCTGCATTAGTTTCTGGCCAGATCAATTTCCACATCAGCTGCCAGCACATACCAGCGTTGAAGATCTGAATAGAATAGAATGAGAAAGAATAGAATAGAAATAGAATAGAATAGAATGAGAAAGAATAGAATAGAAATAGAATAGAATAGAATAGAATAGAAACAGAATAGAATGAGAAAGAATAGAATAGAAACAGAATAGAATAGAATGAGAAAGAATAGAATAGAAATAGAAATAGAATAGAAATAGAAATAGAAATAGAAATAGAAATAGAAATCGAAATCGAAATCGAAATCGAAATCGAAATAGAAATCGAAATCGAAATCGAAATCGAAATCGAAATAGAAATAGAAATAGAAATAGAAATAGAAATAGAAATAGAAATAGAAATAGAAATAGAAA
>BLBF01000077.1:537425-571305 GCA_015471245.1 Laticauda colubrina | reverse complement strand
AATAGAATAGAATAGAATAGAATAGAATAGAATAGAATGAGAAAGAATAGAATAGAAATAGAAATAGAATAGAATGAGAAAGAATAGAATAGAATAGAAATAGAATAGAATAGAATAGAATAGAATAGAATAGAATGAGAAAGAATAGAATAGAAATAGAAATAGAAATAGAAATAGAATATAGAAATAGAATATAGAATATAGAATGGAATAGAATAGAATAGAATAGAATAGAATAGAATAGAATAGAATAGAATGGAATGGAATGGAATGGAATATAGAATGGAATAGAATGGAATGGAATAGAATAGAATAGAAATGCTCTCAGTGCACATCAAAGAAACGATACATTCGTCAGGAGTCAAGAACCATAAAGCACAACACTTAATGATCGTCACAGGGTACAAGAAGCAATCAGCAATCACGCTGACCTGATCGTGCAAAGGTGCTTTTAAGCCAGCCAACCGTGATGCTCCCTCCCCAGCGGGACCAGATTTTCACCGCAACGGCCGGGGCAGCTAGCCCCTCTCCGCGGAGATCAGCCCAGGACCATGGCAGAGCCCACCGAGGTGCCAAAGAGCCCACCCAGACAGCCCCAACTTTCACTGGGCTGGGAGGGGCAAGAGGCAACAGTGGAAGTGTTAAGGAGCCACCGTGAGCCTGCAGCTGAGAAAGCAAAAGCCAACTCCGTCCATAAACTTAGGGAGGAGGAGGTCTCAGAACCATCGATCCCCCCAAAATAGTGTGACTTGGCACAGGGGTCCAGTGAGAGGGAATCTGATGTGCTCCTACCCCCCCCCCACCCCCCCAGACTGTGCTGTTGAAATTGTGCCCGGGGCCAAAATGCTAAAGACAAAGTTGTCCCCAATGACGCCCAGGGAAATGAAGGAACTATGGTTTAATTAAGCAAGCATTTGTGCAGGAAAATCAGAGCTAGTTTTGACTCTTCAGTACCAAAATGGTGAACCCAGTAAAGTTTTACTTTGGGGAATTTAAATCTCCTGATAGTGTTTTCTTGTTTGGAGTTCACTGGTTAGATAGTTGACAGTTCAAAGAAAAGAAAGACGGGCCCCTTAAGTTGTGCATAGACTATCACAGGCTAAACAGTATTTGGGTAGAGAATGCTCACCCCCCTTTCCTTGATGAAAGGACATGCTAGGACATCTCACAAAGGGAGGAAATTTACAAAACTGACCTTGAGAGAGGCATATCACTTGGGTGAAGATCAGGATGGGTGATGAATGGAAGGCAACAGAATTCCTTTCAAGGTGTGGTCCAACTATAAGAATTTGTAAGCTCTAAAAAACCCCCCCAAAGCTATTTCCCCCCATGCAAGTTTGATATGTTCAGTACTTCAATTGGTTTGACCTCACACTTTGCTATCTCCCCAGGGAGAAGAACTTCTACACAGACAGAGTATAACTGTCAGAGAAGAAGCCGTCAACTCCCCTCTAAGCAAGTAACCATGCCAACCCAGCAGCAAGTGTCTCGACGAGAGATGGGTTGGCATGGATGAGAGCCAAATTGCATATTCCAGTGAGCCAGTGGTACTCATGCTTCATGTGATTTTGATTCTGTGCCTCTGTTTATACAATCAAGGATTGTGTTAGCTTTTTTGGCAGCTGCTGCACATTGCTGGCTCATGTTTGTGATTGTCCACTAGGACTCCAAGGTTCCTCTCAGTTACTGTTTTTGAGCCAGGTTTTGCTAATCTATTTTTGTACCTTTAGTTTTTCCTGCCCTTGCAGGAAACTTTGCTTTTCTCCACATTAAAAAAAAATGATTGGATGGAGAACGAGCAAGAGAACATGACACATTGAGACTTGCAGGATTCTGTTACTGAAACTTTATAATGAAAGTTGTGTCAGTATTCATGATTTGATTTCATAATCTGAACTACTTGAAGAGGTGGCAGCTTTTTAGCCTAAAGCTTGAACTCTACACCAAACTGGGGGAGTCAATGGAACATTGTGCCAGTAGGCTAATCGTCACCTAAAAATAGCTATCAGTTTGCCTAGCACCTAAATGCCTATCACTCCATCAGAATGTGACTCCCTATATTGTTTTCTGTGAGAAATTTTCCACCCTCCCCGCTTCCCCTTCCCAAATTAAAATGCTGAGGGTTGTGGTAGAACAGATAAGAGATAATTGCCTGGCTTTGACTCTTCCATTGATATGAAAATAGGATTGGAATTTTTCACTCTCTTGGAAAGGTTAGAGGAAGGTTATTAAAGGAAAATTGTTATTCCTACATTTCCTCCTTCCCTGAGCCACTGGCTAGCCGGAACGATTAAATTTGCAGCGTGCGTAATGACACTTCATGGCGGACAATAGAGGAGAAATCTCAGGGGACTCCAGATAACAAAGCAGAAAAGGCCACTGAATAATTCATGGGACAGCCTTCCCTTTGCTAACAGATTACATGTGCATTTTCATTAGGAAGGAGGTTATTTTTAAAAAAGTGGTTATTGTGAATGGAAGAGGCATTATTATAAGCATTCTGTACAAGTTTGTTTCTGCATTGATCAATATGATTTTTTTCTTCTTGACCTTTGTAGCATCAAAGTGAGATACTGATTGATAAGACACAAACCATTGTACAGCAACCCAACCTCTTTGAGAATGAGGGAAAACATGCTCTTCCATGCATGTTTTTAGAAATGTTTGTACAACCACTTGTCTGAAATGGTATATGTTAGATATGGTTTCCTGCCTGAGCAAGGAGTTGGACTAGAAGACCTTCATGGTCCCTTCCAACTATTCTGTTCTGAATGAGTGGCCGGGACTTTAAAGAAGTGGAGAAGAGCATCCGAGCAGGCCTTTGGTATTCAACTTCCATTCCTATTTGAGGACAAAACAAGAGGTTTGCTCTTGTTTCCCTGATTGGAAAGAATCAAGGTTTAAGAAGTGAGAAGGTGAAAAATGGAAACGTGTTTGCTTGTGTGAATCTTAGATTTATGACACACCATTAGAGATTGCAGAGGCTATATTTATACTTTGGACAATGAGTGTTTTTCAACCAACAACTTCTGAAGTCAATTGGTAGCCCCAAAAATCAGTTTTCTGATCTGATGTCCAGGCAAGACATCACATATAAGAGATTTCACTGATGTACGATTCCTTGCTAGCTATTTTTTTTATCACTTGCAGAAGGCCAACACAGAGAGAGCAAGAGAAAAGACCTCTGGTTTCATTCTGCCCTAGAGACCACCTCTGACAGCGATTGGAAGGAAGGGCCACATGCTCAGTTCTGTCCATCTGCTTCCTTACATTTCTCATGTTTGTGTTTTAGATAACTTTGATTGTTTTATCAGTGCATAAAATAGAAAGAAAAATAGGAAATTAAGCAAAGAAAAAAGAAAGGAGGAAGAAAATATGGGGGATATAAGAGAAGAAAGAAAAAGGCGTTGATTTCTGACTTTTTTGTCAATGTTCTGACTGATGAACCCAACCAAAGCAAGCACGGCCAAGACGATCCAATGTCTGAATGCAAAACTTTATTGAGTACATCATTTTGGCACTGTTGAGGGCAAAACCAGATCTAGTTAATTCCTGTGCAAACCCACATAATTAAAGTATTGGTTCTTCCTCCCCCTATTAGACTAGGTCGCATTGTCCAATTGGGTCTCGTATTGTTATGAGAAAATGTCTCTGGCTTTGGCAAACACATGTCAGAGTGTCCTTGGCTCTCACGGCTGTCTTCTTTATATTTGGAGCCTACATTCCCTCTCCCCCTCCCCTCCACCATGGTTCACTGGGAAGTGGAGAATCGATAATGGTCGCAATAGCAAAAGCGCACTTCAAAACTTGATAGGCAACCCCCCCAAAAAACATAGTAGATACCTGGAAAACAATAATTACTTGTTATTATAATTTAATTTGAATTCCTCCCTGATGAGGCCCTGGCTTCTGAGGATATTTTGCATGGAATCTGCCTATTAAGTGACCTGTTTTAATATTATGGGCCTTAATCCACATTGCCTCTAAAATTGGGGAGCAATTTTTCTTTGTAATACCTAGAATCTAAGATTCAGTTAACCTCATAGTGCCTTTCACCTCCCACTATAATCGGATCCTTTGCCAATTAATTGGCCTCAATTTCGATCCCTGAATTGACTTTAGCAAACTGCTATGGAATACTGGATGCACCTTTCCAAATATCTTGGGCAGTTTTAACTCTGCCATGACTGGATTGATCACTTTCACTGTGGCAAAGGACCCTCCATACTTGGGATCCAGTTTCCTGCAAGGTAGCCTTAGCTTTTAAGTATTTTGTGGACAGGTACATTTTCTCTCTTTTGTGGAACTCCCCTTGGGGAGTCTGTTTCTTACTGGCTTGCTTTTTCTGACTCTCCATTGCTTTAGAGCTTTCTTTACATTACTGACTGCGTTTTGGAGAGAACCTACCGCTCTATTATGGTTATTGATGAGGAAGGTAGTGAGTGTCCAATCCTCACAGCTGTCTCAAAAGTGGTTTAGAGAGTCAGCCTCTTGCCCCAACAATCTGGGTCCTCATTTTACCGACCTCAGCTGAGTCAACATTGAGCCTGGTGAGATTCGATCTGCCAAATGACAGGCAGGCAGCAGAAGAAGCCTGCCGTCCTCCATTCAACCCACTGTGCCACTCAGAGGTGTTGCTTTCCGTTCCATTGGATGACCTTGGAGCAGTCCACCGCTCTCAGAGGACAGTACAAAGCTTTGAGTTTCTTTCCCCCCTTTATCTCACCCAGCAGCTCCTTCCCCCTCCCCACCATCCCGTCACTCCTGATAGCCCAGCATCTAGCTAAGCAGGGCTGGTGCAGCAGGATGGCAGGTCTGACAGGCTCCATCCCTGTGCATTTCATTTTCAATTTCATTTGGATGGTGGATGCCAGGGTGGCAATAATAGTGTATTGGAGATAAAAACCCTTCTTCTCTAGCTCCCATGCATGGGAAAAGGGAGTCCTTGGGGAATCTGGGAGATGCTGTAAGCAAACAGACTGACTGGTGGCAGCTGAAGCAGCTTTTGCCTGGTCTAGAAAACGGGCCAGTCATCTTGGTTGGCTTTGCGGCTCAGCCTGAATGGTAAGCAAATGGTGAGCAAACTCTCTTGTGAATTCTGCTTTCCCAAAGGCAAAGCTCAGGTGCAAATGGAAGAAGGCTCCTTGGGAAGATGGTAGACGTGACAGAGCCACTACAAATAAGAATTAACGCTTTGCTGCTTTCCTTGCTTTCTATTTTCCTCCATTAACGGTAAGCTCCTTCCTTGCAGCCTCTCTCCAGGGAGGGAAAAGCACAGATGGTCTCCTCTGACCTGCTTGCTATTCATCATTTCAGCAAAAGCTCAAGTCAGCTCAATGTGCTGGAGCTGTTCATTGAAGGGGATTGTTTGTTTTTGCTTAAACGGATTGTTAATTTGCCCAGCAGTCTCATTAGGCCTAAACTGCCGGTTAATTTTGTTTGTTCTCATTAAATGGCTGATTCCTAAACCTTTCACACCAAGGAGAAGATCCTCTCCTGTGTGGCTCCACCAGACGGTGGAATCATCCTTCAAAGAAGTATGTTGGGAACTACTCTTTTAATATTCAGGACAGAGACTGCAAAAGTTTTTTCACCAAGCTTTTAACTGTTAATTGCATTGGTGTTAATTTTGGTATTAATTATATGGAATGTGCTGCCATGTTTTATAACCTTTATTTTCCTTTGTCACATTAAACTACTTGGGAATATTTATAAAAGCAGAAAGGTGGAGTATATATTTATTCATACATTTTTCAAATACTGCAAATCTTAAGCTGTTAGTGTAATTACTTAACATCTCAAATTAGAATCAATGTGAAAATCAGTTTCTTCAGACTTCTTTGCTTTCTGTTTATTTAGGCTTCTCAAATGTGATAGTTTCTGACGAGCCTATAGGTGTGACCTTCTCAAAGTCATCCGAATAAAGGAAGGCGGACTGGCAGTGCTTCAGCAGATGCTCTCCTGGAGCCCTGCATTTGGGATTGCTGCTCAGCAGCACTTTTATTTACTTTATTTATTTATTTTATTTTGTCAAGCAATTATTAGATAACACGTATAAGTATAAACATGGTTATGAATACATGAAATGGATACGAATAAGAAAAATAAAAAGAAACAATAGGACAGGGACGGTAGGCCTGTTGGTGCACTTATGCATGCCCCCAAGCCCCCTTGCATGGACACTTCTGCTTTTAGATGGGTTTTTCTTTATTGACTTTGTATTGCTTTTGCTGATAACAGAGTGTAGTAACTGGGAAAGTGTAGTAACATGGGCGTTTTCAAAGTAAAACTGAATCAAGCAATATAATTTGCTTCGATCACAGTATATCAGGCTGAGGTATGCTGTATAATTTAACAGACCCATTCTCTGCACATAGGAAGCCTTTCTCAAAATAAAAGCAAATATTTTATGATTTATTTACCTTTTTCATTCATGTAACTACTATGCAGCTGCAAGAACTAAAGTGGAAAATAAATCACCCAAATATATACATGGAACTGACTGCAATAATGATATGGTAGATTACTTCTAATCCTAACCCTGCACAGCATTGAATCTCCTCTCGTGATTGTACCAAAAAGCAAATCTACTGGGTCAAACCAATCTCTATCTGTTGACAGACAGAATGCCATGTGCTCAAAACGTGTCAGCCTTTCTGTCAACGGAATATAAGCAAATCATTGACAAGTATGACCTTTCATTTCCAATTCTTTTTAATTTAAGTTCTCCTTTGAAAAAAGTTAATCAGCACCCATCAATCAAGAGTGTGTAACTATCATTATTCTTCTAAAAACAACTATAAAGGAATTTGGTGAATCAATCTTGCTTGATACTTTTATATGGCAAGCCTAATAAAATGATTTTTCAAATCTGTATTAACTTTAAATTGGGTGATACTATAAATAACCATACCACCCAAATCTCAAATCATGTCTTTTCAACTTCAATAATCTCCTATTTCTTAAAGTCACCCACTCATCCATACTGGACAGCAAGCAGCAAAGTACAACAAAGACTTTATAATTAAACAGATAAAATATTTGGGAGATGATATGCTTCATAAGTGGGAAAATATGTGGAGCAAAGGACTGAAATTTACACTTAATTATAATTTGAAAATTATTTTTTATAAAATGATGTGGTGAAAATACATGAAAGTGTCAAATATAGAATGGAAACGTAACCATTTAGAAAGGCAGTTGGTGGGCGTGTAAGAAAAGTAGAAAATATTGGGACCAAGTATGTATTTTAATTCAGAGAATTTTAAAAATAAATTTACAAATGAAACCAGAGGTTTTCCTTTTACATTTGATGGCTAAACAGATGAACAGATGGGATTTTGTTTCTTTATATTGCAACAACAACAAGACTCTTGTATGCATGGAAATGGAAAGACTTACAAATTCCTACACCGGAAGAATAAATAGATGAGGAACAGAGGTTGCATTTGGCAGGTTCTGATCAGTTCTGGACAATCGGTAGCGGAGATTTTGAGTAGTTTGGAGAACCGGCCAACCCCGTCTCTTCTCTGCCTCCCATCGAGGCCCAACTGATCGGCTGGGTCTCTTTTGGT
Organism: Laticauda colubrina; assembly: GCA_015471245.1. Classification (NCBI taxonomy): domain Eukaryota; kingdom Metazoa; phylum Chordata; class Lepidosauria; order Squamata; family Elapidae; genus Laticauda; species Laticauda colubrina. The sequence goes on along the minus strand of BLBF01000077.1, from coordinate 563,731 downwards.
TGCCCTGCACAGGAGAACGGAGCTGGAAAGCAGGTTAGTGGGGTCAGAAGGGGGATTTTACAGTGTCCTTCCCCTGCCACGCCCACCAAGCCACACCCACAGCACAGGTAGTATAAAGTTTTGAATCCCAACACTGATGAGGAAGTTAATGGAATTGGCTGAGGTGGCAAAATGGACTGCTCTGATTATAGACAAAACTTGTCTAACTTTGTTTCTACTTGGAAACCACTATTGGACTTTTTGCTATAAACTAAAAGAAATGAACATTTAATTTTGGGATTTGACAATTAGAACTGTTCATTTTTATAGAAATGCTGTGTATTATTGTTAATTTTAGAGTAAAATGTTAATGCATTTGATTCCGTATCTGCCCAGAAGAAAGCTGAAAGATTGTTTTTGTTTTTTTGCTTTTTCTTTAACCTCTCTTTCCTAAACCATCTTTTCTTTGCTGCTGGTTTTATATTTTATATTTGAAACCTAACACCATTTTTTTTTTAAATAAAAAGGAAATCTACCATTTAAAAAAGATGCCTACCAGTATGGGTTTTTTGCTTCTGCAATACCGGCTTTCACTTGTGGCTGCTTTGAGAAGCACCAGCCACTCCCAGCCAGGAGAACAACGCCAGGGCTCCCTGGCAGCAAACCAGTGTTCACGGCGACTCAATTACAGTCATTAAATCTGGTGAGATGCAGCCGTGGAACAGATGAGGGTGGGGGAAACCAGAGAAATGCTCCACTGCCTGTCATCAGCAGCAACTGATGGACCCTCCAAACTGCTCCGGGAGCAGGAGGCAAGGAAAGAAACGGGAGGGCTCTGAGCCAGCGTGTCTCCCGATACCAGGATTGAACGAAAGGTCTCTGTTTCAGCCCCCACCCCACCCTTCTGGGTTATGGCCATACCCCCCACCCCCCCAATTCCGGAGGGAATGAACACCCAAGGCATAAAATGAATGCTGCTCAGCAGTAACCACTTCTGTGCTCCCCTTTGACCGCTTTCTTCATCTCGGATGATGTGGCCAAGCGCACACTCACCAAACCGGTTGTTACGCCAGTAGGATCCCACCCCTGCTTATAGCTAACAGAAATTGAGTTATTACCTCATTTCATTCAGTCTTATTTCATTACCACTCAGCTCCTGCATTTCTGCGCGTAAAATCAGCTGTTACTCTAGTCCCTCTTTATCTCCACTACAGGCTTCAAAAACACTGGATACGAAAGAGGATGAGTATTGCTGGGGGCGGCGTTTATCCATGCAGGGCACCCCTCCAATTCCAAAACTATCACTGAGCTAACAAAGCTGTGCCAAAGTTAGGCAACGGGTCAGATCTTACTTGACTTTGGCCACACAGAAAGCACATTGGGACAGAGTTCCCCAACCTTTCCGGCTTTGTGCCTTGGGGGGTGGGGGAGAGGGGATTCCATACAAGCGGTGGGAAAGCACACGCCTACTTCCTTTGTGCAAGCACTAATGCAGCTGCGTGTGTGCTCACCCTCCACTCATACAAGTTGAGCTGTGGCACACTGCTGGCACTCACCCACCGCTTCTGTGCCCCGGTTCCAAAGGGGCTGCAGCCCAGCCATGGCCCAGGGGGTGGGGATCCCCACATTTGGAGGCACAACTGGAGTTTTCCTTTCATGAACATCTGATGAATATTTTCAGATGCACAAAAGCCTCAGTCAGATGAACTGTTCTATATAGGTGTTAGGTTTTGAACTGTCACACCAGCCTATGCAAAATGGGCTGAATCGTCCATTTAACAAGATAGAAAGAGCAAGAACTCAAGTCTTCAGGCCACCAAGGGCTGCCTCACTGGGGCCACCAGAGATGTCTCATAGAATATGGTTGCAACAGAGCAAGGTTTGGAAATGGCAGGATTAAGCTCCAATCTTATCCAAGCAATATACACTGTGTATAATTATTAGGCAAGTTGCATTTTGAAGGATTAATTTTACTATTGAAGAACTTCAGTGCTCTTGGTCAATTCAGACGGTTAATAAACCTCAAACCTGAACACTTAAGAAAGTAAAAGTGAGGTTTTGGCTTTCTTAGGAGACTATGCACAGTTATTGGGCAACTATTAGTGTGCGGAATTATTATGCGGCTAAAGGAAATATGAAAATGTTCCAATCTTGTTTGTTTTCATCTGTTAAAGTGAGAATAATAAGCAAACAGTTCAGAATGTACCAATAAACATTTCTGATAATCAGTGAGCAATATAGCCACCCTTCTTTTCAGTGACAGTCATGACCTTCCATTGATGGAGTCGGATGGTTTGTTGGTCTGTTGACGATCAACTTTTTGTGCAGCAGCAACCACAGCCTCCCAGACACCGTTGAGAGAGGTGGACTGTTTTCCTTCACCGTAAATCCCCCATTTCAGAAGGGCCCACAAGTTCCCAATTGGGGTTAGTCAGGTGAGGAAGGGGCCCATGTCATTATTCGGACATCGTCAAGGCCTTTACTGGCCAGCCACGCAGTGGAGTATGTTGGCGCGTGCAATGGAGCCTTGTCCTGCCTGGGCTTCTTGAAAGATGCAGACATATCCAGCACCACTGCGTGGAAAAAGTCTCTTCTAAAAGTGGCAGCAGGTTTGGGAGTTGATTTTGAGTCCTACTCGGTCATCTCTAGTGATACCAGCCCATACCAGTACCCCACCTCCACCTTCCATCTGGTCCACCAAGGATCATTCTCATCTCTTCAGCCCATGAAACCTTTGAAAAATCTGTCTTCGGATATTTCTAGGCCCAGCCTTGCCATTTCAACTTATGTGTCTTGTTCAGTGGTGGCCGGGTTTCAGCCTCCCCTACCTTGGCCATGACTCTGAGCACTGAACACCTGGTACTTCTGGGCACTCCAGGTAGGTTGCAGTTCTGGCATTTGACACCACTGGAGGATAATGAGTTCCTAGTAGCCTCACGTTTGATTCTTCGTGAATCTTTGGCAGTTAATGTGTGTTTTTTTTTTTCTCTCTACACATTTCTTGCAGCCCTGATGACTATTTGCAACAAAACATTTGATGGTTCTGTGATCACACACCAATATCTTCGCATTTTCAAGAGTGCTGCATCCCTCTGAAAGACTTTTTACATTTTTTGACTTTTGAGAGTCAGTTAAATCTCCTTTTTTGGCCTATTTTGCTTGAGGAGAAGAAGCTACCTAATAATTATGCACACCTTGATACAAGGTGTTGATCTCCTTAGGCCACACCATCCCTCACTACACAAAAATCACCTGATATGCTTATATCCACTAAGCATTAATGTGTATACAGCTTAGAAGTGGAAAATATGAATAAAAATGATATGGTCAACATATTCACTTGCCTAATAGTAGTGCACACAGTGTAGGTGTCAGTGACTCTGACCTTGAAATTTTCTGTCTAGTTGAGAAAAAAATCTCAGTGAAATCAGAGGCACTTTAAAAATCAACCAACATCTCTGTTGTAGCAGTATCTCTAATAGCTTAAATATTCAATCTCCCTCAAGGAGAATACATTCATTTCCAAAGCCAAAACTGACTTCTTATGCCATCAGAAAACCCTCCTTCACTATTAGCCAGAATTCCGTTTTTTTTTTTTTTTTTTTGCAATTTGGACCAAATGGCTGGTGTCTTATTGCTCAGAGTGTAAAAGTGATTTGCCACTCATCTGTGCAAATTTGCTTAGAAAAGGTGTGGTGCAGCAGGAAAGAAAAATATCCTCCTAAGACAGCCTAAATTCTGGCAGACCAAATAGATATCCATTCCCAGGCGCAGCATGCACCTCCTGGCTATGAGCCAGCACCTGAGCTACTGCAATGCCCTCGGGCAGCAGGAATTCTGTTCTCACACAACACAACACAACGCCTGCCCCCAAGGAATTGGGGCTGGCTTGTCTCCTTTCCCCTGCCAATAAAGATAATAAGTAGAAGTTACAGCTCCAACCAGCAACCAAAGCAGCTCACAATTTGGCCTTTTATCCTATCATCAAACAGATCAAGCAATGGAAATGTCACAACAACCAGGGTGAAGAGATTGAATGCATGCAAGAATTCACATTCCTGGAATCACAGCTTGATCAAAGCAGTGGATGTGGTCCATAAATAAGAGGTGAAACTGCACTGATGAGCAAAAATTGAGTATGGAAAAGCAAGGACGTCAGCTTGGCTACTAAATGCAGATTACTCTGCATTATTGCATTTCTCATAGCAACCTACAGTTGTGAAAGTTTGACGTGAAAAAATGAGACAGGAAGAAACTGACTTGTTCAAGCTATGATATTGGAGCAAAGGTGACAAATAAGCAAGTACCAGTATAAACCAGTATATCACTCAAAGCCAAAATCACACCAAAAAACCACCTTATTTATTGTCATTCAACTAACTGGAAAAGGCAGTTATACTCATAATGGTCATTGGTAAAAGGAAACTAGCCACCCAGTGGCTAGAGGACATCAAAGCCAAAACCAGCCAAGCATAAAACAAAGCCATACAAGAAGTTTACAATGTGGAGAGAACTGGCCCGACACAATTGAACAGATTGCATCATCATCATCATCATCATGTAACATAAGGACTTGAAATATACAATGTAATCATGGATTGGACAAATTCCTCCTCCAAGCAACCTCATTTCCAATTCTTCAGCAAAGGTCAGTTCTAACAATAAGGGAACATCGTCTACAAACAATGAGAAAAACAGGGTATGTTTGGGTTATGAATATTCTTCAAGTATGATGCTAAGAATGAATTTCTGCTAGAAATTCATAGCTTCTGGGGAAGCTATTGCAGCCTGGTTGAAAAGGGATTAACTAACTTCACACCTCAAGTTATTAGAAACTTGCTCATTTGCAAAGATTAATGAACATAAAATGTAGACCAGCGCAAAGCAGAATCATGATTTGTAACAATTCTCCCCTCCATTTTGGGGGAGGGGGTAGCTAACCTGTAACTACATACATGAATGCTCCTGTTGATCTTGGTTCACATCCAGAAATGCACATGGAACGTGCATTTCGACCCGACCCAATGCCACCTACAATCTAGCTTAAGCACCTTCGGCCTGCCAGTTCTTTTGAGTGGAAGGAAAAACAGACTCAACCCAAGGATTTGGCATCCCAGACAAAGGATCTTCCTTCGTGTATCAGCATGGCCTTTAATAGAAACAGGTAGTTTTTTTTTCACCATTAAGCTATAGTTACCTTTTTAAAAACCAGATCAAAATCAACAATTAAAAAATAATCCATAAAATGTGGTATAAAAATTCTTTTTCATATGCTACATTACAAGGTAAGATCTTCTGCTACACAAATACGTAATTTCCTGTGTTTAATTTTATGTACTCCTTGAGTACAAAAATGCCAGGAATGGCTCCCCCTCCCTGCTCCCTTCCCCACACACAATTTTTGCTCAGGCCAACAGGCTGAAACACGGATTGCCAAAAGCCACAGGAACCCCACTGTTCACCATCCCATAGAGAAACCATGTTCACCAGTAAACTTAAAAACAACCTGCATTTAAACATTATTATCCATCACTTTACTTTCATTGGAGTAAAAAAAAAATCCCAGCACCAGTTGCTCTTATGGTTTTCTTGGGTCCCTGAGCGTGAACCGCTGTGTTCCCGAACACCCCTCCTCTTCTCTCGGTGTTTGGGTCTGAAGGCCGTTGGTGGACAAGGCACCCCGTTGCCCCAACTGACAAGTGCTTTGGAAACCGCGACTTCTCCACTGCCCTCAGGAGGAGGAGAGAAGGGTCCAACTGGAGGCTCAAGCCTGGCCCAGAGAGAGGAAGAAGAACCACTTCACACGTCCAGCAGGGGAAACCATTTCAGGGGGACTCCTTTGCTCAGGCTGGTGAGAGTTTCTCCCAGCATATTTTCAAGGGGAGGGCAGGGAGGAAAGGATGGTGGCCACCACCAAAACGGAAGCAGTTCACGGCGAGGGCGGCCCAAGGAAGCAGCAGCAGAAAACAAGGAGGCCACAACACGCTGCTGGCTGGCAGACCAAGGAGGCGTCGGCAGGAAGCTCCTCTGTTATCTACAGTTCCTGCAGGTCTGATGGGGAAACGAGACCCATGGCCCCTCCTGAATGCAAATCCAGGGTGTTAGCTGCCTCCTGGTCACAGGTGTGAGGACTAAGAACCAAGGGAAAGACACAGACCAGCAGGGACAATGCGTGGCCACTGATCAGCTGGACCGAGCCGATTCCAAATTCCTGCCAGAGTTATTCCAAGGTCCCAGGTCACAAAGCCCACGGGGGGCATCAAAGGACTCCTCAGCTGCTCTCCTTTTGGGTTCTTTTACTGGAGTCATAGCTACTCAGTAGATTACTTCATAAACTGTGGCCTTCTTGTCACCCGAACCTGTGACAATGTATTTGTCATCTGCTGAAATATCACAGCTTAAAACGGAAGAAGATTCTTTTGACTTGATGGGGAAAATAAAAAGAAGACACAATCCCTTTTAGTTTTGACAGGATCAGACAGCAATATCAGCAGGCAGCAAGAAAACGGAGAACACGCGTGCAGGTGGCTCTCTTTGCAAGAACATGGGGCAAGTTGCAGGCTGCTCAAGACTCGGAGGAGCCACGCCTGCTCCCCTGCCAGCCTTCCCCCAACCCAGGGGAAAGAAAGCTCTCACCTGGAAGATGCTGGCTCCATATGGAGTCCTCCAGGCATTGAGGAGGTTGTCTTTCCCAGTGCTCACAAACCACTTTCCTACGGACAGAAACTGGGCATTAGCTTTACCGACAAGAAAACAAGGCTGGAATGAGGACAGCATCATAGGTCCAAAGGACTTCCTTAACTCCCTGCCAGGTGACCCAGCCTCTTCTCTGCTCCTATTCTCACCTTTTCTCAAAATGGGCAGGTCATGGAATAGGCACCTGCTTCCCCTTACTGCTGCAGGGGTAAAAAGTTGCACCTTCAGGAAATGCCTGGTCCCTCCCAGGTCTCAAGCAGCCTTTTCTGGGACCACCAACCTGCAAGGATCAATTTCTGCCACTGAATGGCATCCTCACCCCAAGAGGCACTCACCACAATAGGCAAACTTCAGTGAGAGGACACAGCTTTCGTGCAGGTGAAGCTGGTATTTATCAGGTTTGGTGTGATGCAGCACTTCCACGTTGCTGCTCTCCAATCCCACTGCAAGCCACTCGCCTGTTGGGCAGTAGCCGAGCGAGAAGATCTACAAAGAAGACGAGGAACAGCTGTCCAGAGGGGCCTTCAGCTCAATCCAAGGCTAAAATTAACTGCTCCCAAAGCAAGAGGAGAAAGAAGAGGGGAGGCTGGTTCTGCTGCCAGGACACACCCCTCCCTCCCTCTTTCTCACCATCAGGTTCTTCCTTACTTCAGACTGGCTTTGCCTTGCAAGCTAAAGCCCCTTGTTGGGTCTCATGAATTTTAAATCCAACTCAGGCTGGGATTCCAGGAGCAAGTTTGGGAGCTGCAAAGGGCCACAGATAAGGCTCCTTTTAGTCTGAGAGCCCACCTCCACCAACCTGGTGCTTCTTGGTCGGTCCTTTTCGTTCTTCCTGCCTGCAAGGACTCAGGCTCAGAGAGGTGGGGCCTCTGGGGTCAGGACAAAGCTCACCTGAGAGGTGAAGTCATGTTGCTGTAGCTGCCTGCCTTCCCGAAGGTCCCAGGAACGCACAGTGTTGTCCAAGCCCCCTGTCCAGAGTTTGGTGCCATCATGGGAGATGTCAATGCAGCTGGCGCCATCTGTGTGACCCTGGAACTGCCTTAGAAGGGAGCCAATGTGTAAGATTAAATTATAATGAAAATTGGAATATCTCATATAAAATGATGGAAAAATAGTCAAATGAATGTTTAATAATTGATATTCCATAAGCACAAGTTAGATTAATAGGGTGAGAATTTATTTAACTTGTGAGTAATAATTAAAAAAGGATAGCACAAGAGATTGTAACCAACTGACACACTGTATGTATATAACTGAAAGAGGGCTTTATGTTTTTATGTTTTGTTTGTATGTCTCTTGTAAAAAATAAAAACTTTGTTTAAAAAAAAAAAGAAGGGAGCCCAGAATCGGCTCTTGTTTCTTGTCACTTGTGACATTTACAGAGCCACTCGACTCATTCCGGCCAGTCTACAATAAAAGCCTCCCCCACAAAAGATGGTGGGCAATACAACTCATCAGGCAAGTCACGGAGAGGCCATCCCAGCGCCTGGGGAAAGGGGCAGCTTCCACTTCAAGGACCCCACACAAACTCCTGGGGGGATATTGCTGCAGAGGGGAAGGGACACCACGGAGACGGTACATTTATCCCAGGACTCATCAGACGACCCTGTTTTACGGATGGGGCCCTGGGCAGTCAAAAAGGGAGACCCCATGGCTTGATTTATGCTTTAAATAAATTTGAACCAGATGCCCACGGGTGACTGGCTCAACCCTGACACCCCGACTGCTCATAACTGCCTACATGGCTGCATTCTGGATTACCTCCAGCTCCTGAGGGGCTGCCCTGGGTGAAGCTGGTGTTCAGCCCCAGGAGAGCCCAATGCCATACTCCAAACGCGAGTGGCCACGAGAAAGGAACCCTGGTCTGCCAGAGGCGGACACAACGGGCACCACACCAGAGGAACCTGGACAAAGCAGAATCTGGGGGTTCACGAGCCCCAATTCCTTCCCTTGCAATGATGAAAAACGCCTGGCTCAGGTATCTGGCTGGCAGACCGGAGAGCCAAGCAACGTCAGTCACGAGTCCTTGATGGAAGGAAGGGCTGGAATAAGCAGCTCTTCTTGTCCCCCCCTCTTTTATCTCCCAAGAGATGTGATCTTGTTGAGCCAGACAGTGAGAAGCCGCAAGAGAAGGCGGACGCAGCCTGCCAACCGTTCGTGCCAGCCATCCCTCAGCTCACCGAACCAATGTCTGGTTGTGGAGATCCCAGACGGCAATGTTTCCATCGCTGCAGCAGGAGAAGCACACTTTGGCATCTGGGCTGATGGCCAAGGCATAGCAGGCAGGGGCCGAGGAGGTCAGTTCTGCCTTGATTCTGGGGGTGGGGGAAGCCAGATCCCAAATGGTGAGGGTGCTGGCCTCCCCCCCCACAATCAGCGTGCGCCCATCTGGAAGGAGTTTGCAGGAACGGATGTAGTTATCCCTGTTCTGGAGAGAGAAGCGCCCCCAGTGAACCGTACATCAAGAAAAGCGACGGCAGGGCCCCCTGTTTCAATTGTTTTGGGATTATAACTCTTCATGGAGAAAGGAAGATCAGCACGAAATATCTGCAAGGCTTCAACCTGGTTATTTTTTAAAACCACCAGCACCACCACCCTCTCTTCCCCCTCAAAGAGCCATGGCCTTGGCTCGCCCTAATTCGTGACCTCATATCTCCAGTTACATTTTTCCTGGCCCTCAAAATCTGACGTTCTGCCCCCAAAAGGCCACCTTGCCCATCCTGCTGCTGTAGGACGAGTTAGTGAAGGATGTTTCTCCTTTGGCCACCCAGCCACACTCATCTCTGGGCGGCCCACAACCACTACAACAACAGTGATAAAGAACCAACCAACGGTGTCCATGGAACAGTTGCCAAAACATGGAACCATCCCATGAAGGTGGGCTCACCCCACAGCCCAACCCAGGGCCCCAAGGAACCTCGGTGTGTTTAGCGCCTTCCGGAAGGCCAGCAAAGTCAGAGCATCCAAACCGCGTGAGGGGGGAATGCCACCCTTCCTTTCCCGTAAGGTGTCAGAGTTAAAAGGAGGAGTCATCTCTGCTGGATCTCATGGGACCAGCAGAAGCAATTGGAGGTGGGCAGCCCCACAAACACCCCGGTTGGCAGCTCAGTCGGGATGACCTGCGCCCTGACCTCACTTCACAGACCAGGTTCAGACACCGGCCAGCCCTGCCCCTTACCAAGCAGTCCAGCTGGGAAACGGGGTTCTTGGTGCCTGGCTGGCTGATGTCCCAAATCTTCACGCAGCCCTTTCCCCCTGTGTACACGTGCCTGGTTGGGTTGCTGATCGTCACGGCACACACCACTTCACCATGGCTCAGGGTATTGATCTGACGGGCGTGGCGGGGGATGCCAGGGACAGCAAGGGCATCATGAGGAAATGGGACTGGCTGCATCTGCCCGTCTGTGCTGACATGAAAGGAGTACGCCCTAGGGAGAGAACGGGGGGGGGGGGAGATGGAGAGAAGACAAGGGGGGCAGCTCTTGTTACCCAGAGCTGAGCCCTTTTCAACAACCGAATTAACCTCGACCCACAGACCAAGCGCCATCTCAGGCTCCAGCCTCAGACCCACTGATCAGTCTCAAGCGACCTTTGTGGCACTTGTCACATTTGGGAAAGCAAGTTACCCCCCTACCCCGCTACCCCCACTCCTTATGAAGTGGCTGTCTCTCTACAGAACAAGATTCAAGACTAAAAAAGTTTGAGGACTGAACCTGGGGACAAAGGCTGAGAGCAACTCACGGTTTGCCGCCAGGAATGGATGCCAGGCTGGAGGGCAGAACAGGAGTCCTCATTGGGGGATGGGGGTCAAACCCAACCTAGAAATGAGAGTTTTAAAGGCCCTCAATAAAAGGGTAGAAGCCCTGATTCCCACCTCCAGGAAAGGATTGAGGGACAGCCCCACTTTCTGACCCCAGGGACCCTCCACCCCTGGCCTTTCAGCCCCAGCGGTCAGAGGCCACAGAGGCAGAAGGACACAGAAGAACTACGATGATCGGGAGTGCAGGTCCTCCACTCAAAGGCTCCTAAGATGCCACTCGGAGAATGCATGGCACAGGTGCCAATTCCCCTGCAGAGTGTTGTTTTCATTGCAGAACATCTTGACGTCCACCAAGAAAGCCTTCAGCCAGATCCCTTGGTCCTAAAACTAGGTTTCCCCTCAGGGTGAGAGGCTGGCAGTCGTTCAGACCCAGCAACCCATGATAGCCTGATTGTGGCCTGAGGGGGAGCCCTCCTTGAGCTGCTCTGGCCCTGGAGGTAAGCCACAGCCACCAGTCCCTTCTGCAACCCCCAGGCCACTTCCCAGGAGATGGAGAAGTCCCAGGCCGGCCCTCCTTCGGGCTTGCAAAGCTATGTGAGATGCTTGTGAAGGTGCTTGGAAGGTCTGGTTCCTACCAAGTGATTGAAAGGCAGCGTAAAGGACCCGGGGAGGCAAAACCAACACCTTCAAAATTCTTACGTCACCCAGCCTGAAATTAAATGAGTATCCTTCCTTTTATATATAGTGGATAGAGGTCAGATGAAATGGGTTGGGTAAACGGAGCTGAAGAAGTCCATAAACCGTGTGCCTGTTTTGTAAGATGGGGGGGGGGGGGCTATTATTCTTGAAATGTACTTATTGGTATTCCCCTTTTTTCATTGGAACCATTCAGGCCTATGGTTTTTTCCCCCTTTTATGCACCCTCTTCTGAAGGCACTGAAGGCTTGGTGCTGCCAGCGGGCCTGGGGAACCCAGAGTGGGAGGGAGCCCATTAAAGGGCTCTGCTGTCACCGGGGAGGGGGGTGATTTTATTATGTTATATTGATACATTTGATTCTTTTTTATTAGTTTTATATTGTTTTAAATGTGGTTTTACATTCTATAGTAAGCCGCCCTGAGACGCCATGTGCGAACAGGCAGCAATATACACTGAATAAATAAATTGATTTATTTTCTTTTTTGGCCCTGTCTAGTTTTACTTTGTTTTGTGTGTCCCCCCCCCCCCCCCCTTTTTGGTTGTTTTTGTATTTTAACAATGAAAAATAAAAAAAAAAGTATTGAAAAAAAGCAAGAAAGGAGCGTGCTTCTTTCCTTCAGGGATGACCGCCTGCTTCCCCCTCCTGCCCCCCTCCCTCCCCCCGTATAGATAGGAGCTTAAAGGTCTACGTACAGCTCCAAAGCTCACCATGGGTGACCGGCCGTAGGCAACGGCAGCGGCTGTCATTTGAGGGGGGATGTTGTGCAATCCTGCATAGGCCCCAGGGCTGGCAAGGGAGCCATTCAACTCGTGATGCCCCATCATGGCAAAGGGGGTAGCATAAGAGCTGGTGAGGGAGATGGGCGTCCTTAAGGCAGATGCTAGAAAGAGTCAAAGAATAAGCAAACAATCCAAAACGAAATGCAAGATTGGGCAATCCAACTGAGCAACAGAAACGAGGCTGCTACCATCATTTGTCCGAAGTCCTAACGGAAGGCTCCTGCACAGGGCAAGGAACTGCAGCTCGAACTGGCAGGGAAGCCAAATTGGGCCTGGGTGCAAGAATAAATTCTGAGCAGCAAGAGCTACTGAGTCCCAGACCAGCTGAGACAGTTGATGGAGCACCTGGAGGCTTTGAGAGGGAGACTAGAAGGGGATGTAATGGCTGGTTCTTGTACTGGGTCTCGAGGATCCCTTCCTGCCTGCCATTCTGTGAGTCTATGAATTTCCCTCAAAATCCAAACCTCTCCCTCGGTCTTTGGGTGCAAGCAGCCCCCCCCCCCCGCCCCCAAGGGGATCGAGGCAAAACACAACCTACCCAAGGGATCCATTCCAGGGGGCTTGCCTGGCACCGGTCGGAGGCCCGGGGTGCTGCTTGTCCCAGGAGTCGGTACTTCGCTCCTTGGCGTGGGAGGGTTGGACTTTAAACCAGGCGTAGAGGATTTATCATTCTGATTCAAAAAAGATTTGGGGAAGGTTGGACCATTCCTGTTGCATTTAAACATTTTTCGTTTTTAAGTAAGGACAAAAAAATGGTTGCCTTTCAATCTTAAAATCAATTGAAAAATTCACTCTCTTTTAACAGGATGCAAAAATTGTAAAACATCTTAGATTTTGTGTTAAATTTATATTTTACCAACAAAGAAATAAAGGGAGACCGTATTTTTCAGACTAGAAGACACTCCGAAGTATAAGACGCAGCTAGATTTTAGGGAGGAAGGCAAGAAAAAAAAATCTGCCTCTGCCTCCCAGCAATTTGCCTCCTTGCAGCAAACAGCAAACAGCCTGATCAGCTTCAGTGCAGCCTGATTAGCACAAGCAGCTGATTGGCGGTTGGATCAGCCACCCAACAACCAGCTGTTTCAGGCTGCAGGGATCACCATCGCCTATTGCCACTTCTGCTCACCCTGCAGCCTGAAACAGCTGATCGTTGGGAGGCTGATCCAACCGCCAATCAGCTGGCGGGAGGGCGGGGCTTTGGCAACTTTCACTTTTTTCCCCTTGCTTTCCTCCCCAAAAGCTAGGCGCGTCCTACAGTGCGGAGTATCTTATACTCTGAAAAATGCGGTACTTCAAAATAGTTGGAGTTTCCCATTCTAGTGCCTCACAAAGATACTTTACAAGAGGTACGTTCATTAGTCATTAGATACAGAGAAAGCGAGCTTCATTTTGACGGTTGGTTCATTGCGGCTCTTTCTTACGCCGAGCTCTCCTAATCACCTTGGAGGGGAGATGGGCAGTGGAAAATTTTAATTAATGAATAAATAATCACAAAATTGAGCCCGTCAGAGTTAGCCCAAAACACAGTTAATTTTTTCCCATGAAACATCTGGGGTTGCCCCTTTGTCTGACCCTTCTTCCCCCATCACTGGGGAAAAACCTGGAGCAACAAGATGCGGCTGGCTTGGTGTCAGGTGAGCTTCACCGGCCTAAGGTCCCTTGGGCAAGAACAGCCCCCCCCCTTGTGCCTGGACCCTTGTAGGCCAAGCCCAAGCCCCCACCCCATGCAGAGGAGCTGGCGGTGTTCCAGGAGACGGAGACTCCCCACCACACCTGCGGGAATGGAGTCCCCCACCAAGGACAGGGCTGCTCCTGCTGTGGCTTACGTGGTCTTTGGCCTTGGAAGAGGGGGTGCTGCTGGAGGAGGCGATAGAGGCAGGGCTGTTTGGGGCATCCTTCTTCACTCCACGGGCTTTATCCAGCCCATTCTCCAGAGGTGAGTGGGCAGGGCTCACCCGGGGGGTTGCCGGATCCTGGCAACAAAAGCAAGTGCTCACCACAAGCAGCTCTCCAGAGCCCCTTCCCCGAACTTGAGACGGGGCAAGTGCAGATCCAGACCCAGCTGAGCTGCTTCGGTTTGCACTGACCATGCAAGAGAAATCGCAAGGGAAGACACTTGGTAAGCCTGCTTCTCCTCAGCAGCCTCTGTGGGATGGATCCCCTGCCCTGGTTCCCTGGCATTGCCCACCCTCTGCAAATGCCGCCGCCGCTCTTCTGGGGGATAGGCTGCAGCGCCAGGGGCAAAGGAGGGCCACCGCCAGGCCTACCTCATTGGAGACATCGACCACCAGGTCATCACTCTTGTCACCATCACTATCCTGAAACAGGAAACCATTGAGGGCTGTAAAAAGGAAGCAAGGCCCAGGACCAGTCCTCTAGCTGCTCCAGCTGCACCTTCTACGCACCCCTCACCCACCCACCCCTGCCATAGCCACTCCTCTTTAGCAACACTGCTTCCAAGCGGCAAATGGGAAGCTTCCTGGGCTAGAATTCAGAACCCTCCTTGACAAGAGCAACTGGTGGTTGCCGCCAACTGGCCGACAGTGACCCAAAAAGACAACTGGGCCAGAAGACTCACATAGCGGCTCAAGGCCTCCTTCTCCTCCGCCTTCCGCTTTTTGGGCTCAATGCCAGAGTAGTCTGAGCAGCCCCTGTGCTTCTCACTGGCTCGCAGGCTCTCCAATGGGGAGATGGAGGCGTTCTGGGGAAGCAGGAGAAAATGGCAGTGATTAATCAGATTGCAGTTCCAGAAATGATTTCCCATCAGGAATACCAAAATCAGTGCCAGGGGGGAGGGAGGGAGGGAGGGAGGGAGGGAGGGAGGGAGGGAGGGAGGGAGAGAGAGAGAGAGAGAGAGAGAGAGAGAGAGAGAGAGAGAGAGAGAGAGAGAGAGAGAGAAGAAAGAAAATAACGAAAGCATCTCTATTCTGTAAAATGCTTGGGGCGCTGTGGATCCTCAGCAATGGTGCTTTTCTGAGCCAAATAATGGGACTAAAATGTATGCATGCAAGGATGCACGCACACATAAAAACACACACACCACATTTTTTGCACTATAAGATGCTCCAAACCATAAGATGCATCTAGCTTTTTTGGAGGAAAATAAGAACAAAAAATCTGCCTCTGCCTCCCAGCCATTGGCCTTCTTGCAGCAAACAGCAGAGCCTGATTTAGCACGAGCAGCTGATTGGCAGTTGGATCAGCCTCACAGAATATGATTCCAAGTTGCAGGGATCGCCACTGCCCATCACTGCTACCGCCTGTCACCGCCTCTTTGTGCCCCGTTTTCGGCCTCCGCGTGTCATTTTCAGCCGATTCCAGGCAGCAACGATTGTTGCTATCACCACCAAATGGCGACGGTGATCAGCAGCAATTGGCGATCCCCACCACCTGGAACAGCTGATTGTTGGTATTCCAGGAGGCCAATCCAACCGCCAATCAGCTGCTTGTGCTAAATCAGACTGTGCTGAAGTTGACCAGGCTGTTTGCTGTTTCCTGCAAGGATGTAAATTGCTGGGAGGCAGAGGGCAAAGGCTGGGTGTCAGTGGGTGGGCGGGGCTTTGGCAACATTTGCTCTGTAAGACACACACACACACACACTTCCATCCACTTGGGGGGGGGCAGTGTGTCTTAGAGACTGAAAAATACGGTAAATCCAACTTTCCTTGAAGCAGAACTAGAACTAACACATTTTGAAAATATCACTATAACTCTCATGTCTTTTACCTATAACCTGCTAGAAAGAGTACTGAGCTGCCCTTGCAATGGCAGAATTGGGAGAAATGTTAGGTTCTGCATGAATGGTCAGCCCCTTGCTAAGCTTTAGGCCAAGTCAAAATCATTTCTGGGCAGTCTCCTGGCCATGGCAAGAAGTATTGATTACAATATTTAAATTTTGAGGTTAGGAATTAGCACAAAGCATCACAAGAACAAATCCCCCAAGAGATTCTTCTGACCAAACACAGGGGAGGAGGCAAAACGAGGCACTTCCCAGCCCCCAAGAAAGAGGCCTTTGAATTTTATCAGATGCTTGGAACATCATGAACACCACTCTTCAACATGAAGAACAATTAAAGCTTTTTTAAAAAAAGAAAAGAGAAGAAACACCCCTTCTGGATCCAGGCAGAAGGTGGCTTCAACTTCCGTTCTAGGAGGGGGGAGACCCTGCTTCCACTCCGCCCTCAGCCCTAGAAACTTGTTAGGGAATTGTGGGCAGGCGAGCCATTCACTATCTGTAATGCTCTGCACGCTATCTTGAGTGTTTGAATGGAAGGCAGTTGATCCATTTTAACACAGAAACAACCCAAAGGCCACAATGTGCTTCTCCTTGATCCAGCCGAAACTGTAGGAAATGGGAGGGAAAAGGACCCAAGGAAAAAGAGGAGACAATGGGGCATGTTCTTCGTTATGGATCCTGCTGCTGCTGAGGCCTAAAACTTTAGCAACCAGGAAGGCTCTCCAAGAATGGACAGGGAGCAGGGAGGGCATGCACTCTCCCCAGGAATCAACAGCTTCAACAGCCAGAAATTTGGGTTTTACCTAGATGAAGAGGGGACAGGGCAGGCAGCCAGTTTCAGAAGACAGACAACTAATAAAGCGATCAAAGGTCAAAAATGGAGTTGGGAAAACGAGACACTTACCGCACTGGAGTCACGGTCTTTCCAGAATGCAGCCCAAGGCACAGCAATGGAAAGAAAAAGCAAGAAAGGGGGCAGGAGAGAAACAAGGATAAAAGAGAACATCAGTCTTGCAAAGTGGGTCTTTTCTGCTTTGGCTCAATAAAAGTTCCATTTTGGCTTTTGTTCTGAAGAAGCAACCAGGGCCCAGATAAAATAATGGAAAGGAACACCAAGAGGAAGGCAGGCAGCAATGCAACAGCTTTGCACACACCTGGAAGAAGTGGGAGAAGCCAGTGCAATGTTTGTGCTGCTGGGGGGGGGGGGGTAGAACTCTGGATAGGGGGGAACTGGGTGACCTTTAGCCCCTCCCTCCCCCAAGAGCCTCCAGAGACACAAAAGCAAGAGGCTGGCAGGCCGAAGGGTCAAGGAGGAAGCCAGCTTGCATGTCCTCACCTCGGTGGTCCAGATCGTGTGGATGCTTCTCATCTTTCACAGCCAAGTGGCTGCCAAGGGCCCCAAGGGCCAAGAGCCCCGAACTGCTCCCTGTGACAGGGGGGATACCTGGGGGTGGCAGGCCTGATGGGTGAGGCGGAAGCTGTACCTGGGGCCCATGAGGGGCATGGGAGAGGTGCTGGGCCTGGAGCTGCTGCTGCTGCAAAAAAGCCAGGAGTGAGAAACATCAGGAATCCAAACCCAGCACAAAAACATCTGCAGAACCACTGAAGAAAGAGCTACAGTGGAATCCAAGTGAATTGAGAGCACTTTAGGAAAGTGACCACTTTAAGTTTAGAATTTAGGACTTCCTGGAGCTTCAGCAAAAGGTCTTAGAAAACATGCAAATCACCAGTTCTGTTGTATTCATTCAATTTCAGGGTAGGGGTTTTTTCAGCATTAGTAAAATATTATTACTACAACAGACAATCTAGATTTTTACCTAAGACAGCATTAAAGAGGTTCTGGGAAAAAGAGACCATGGAGAAGAGCTGGACATTGCCACAGGAGCAAAAGGCTGCAGCAAAACCTTTCACCAGGCACATCTGTTTGTCAAACATCTTAAGACTGAACGGCATCCTATATCCCAAAGGTGCTTTTTCAAGAGGCAACTGGACTTTCTGGTTTTTCTTTGAAGATGTTTTGGAAATCTTATTGTGTGGTAGTGATGAACATATTATTGCTAAAGTCTGTAAAATGTTATTGAATTTAAATTTGGAAAATGAACAAGTAAAGCATTGTATAGGCAAGGAACTTTGGATATAATGTAATGCTTGAATAATAGGAGAATTTGTGGAATAAAGGTTTACATTAAACTGTAACTTAAAAGAAAATTTCTATAAGATGATGTATCCTTGGTATTTAATGCCAGATAAGTTGTCAAGAATGAAATGGCCAGCTTATAACATTATTAAAAAGTAAAAAGTCGGAGAGGCGGGGCTGGCATTACGGCAATACAATGCGCGATCTTGAAGCTCCAAGATCGCCTTCAATATCTCTGCCGCTGGATGGTCCTTTTAGACCTAAACCATCCCATAGAGATGGTGATAAAGAAAGGCACATCCTGCTGATCCCAGGGACACCATTAAGTCCCTGATAGATCCAGGAGAAGCCCTTTTTTCCGGCAGCAGAGAGGCAGTCATCAAAGCTGCTGAAGCTGTGGCAGCTCCGAGACGGAAGAAAGTTGGAGAGAAAGTGTGTTGGTTTGGTGAGATAATTTCTATTCATTATCAATTGAGAGAACACCCTGAAAGATTAAAAGAAAAGTTAAAACTAAAGACAGAAGAGGTTAAAGCGGCAGAATTAAGCCTGTGTCAAACTTAGTGGTTTTTAAAAACTTTTATTGCTGGATTTTTTTACAAATGCTTTTGAATTTTAAAGTGGACTGGTCTTTTTTTCTTTCAATAATTATACAATAATTCTTGTTTGTTCAAGACCTTTTGCTTTTTTCTTTTTTCAATGCTTCATTGTATTTTTTTTAATTTCTTTTCTTTTTCTTTTCTTTTAAATATAAGGAGGGAAGTGAAAATAGAGGAAAATAAGTAACACTGCCATGCAGAGGCTTGGAAATATTGTTTTCTTTTTCTTGTTTGAGTGTTTGATAACTCTGAGAAAAGCAAGAGCTGGACTCTAAGGACTCTAAGCCTGTTTAGACAATGGGATAATGGGATGAGCATGGAGGAGTGTTTTATATTAAAAGAAAAGGACTTTGTACAAAAAATGGAGAAAGAATTGGTTTTTCTTTAAAGAAAACAAAAAAGAGGATTCATCAAGCAGAATCTTTGGGACACAATGAAGGCTTATGCCAGAGGCTTGATACAAGGAAAAGAAATATTGTGAAAAAACAAGCTTTTAAAACATTAGAGGATGATTACAAGAGATTGAAAAAGAGTTACAGAAACTTCTATAAAAAAGGACATTAAATTAAAAATGGACACAATCAAACACAAAATGGGGCTAATGGAAAAGGAGGAACTAGCACAAAAAATCAGAGGTGCTAAACATAACTATTTTGAAGATGCAAATGATCAAGGGCAAGTTTGCTATGGAAATAAAGAAAACAAAAAAATTATATGAGATTATTATGGAAAATTGTATGAACAAAATAATATAGACAACGAAAGAGTTAAACAATACCTGCAGGAAGTCAATTTACCCCCAGATACCCTAAGAGACTGAAATGATGTTAGAAAGCAACATAATGATGATGGAGTTAACTGAAGCACTTAAAAAACAAAACAAAACAATGGAAAGGCACCAGGTCCGGATGGACTCCCAGTGGAATTTTACAAGACATTTCAGGAATCATTGAATCTTCCATAAGAATAGTAAGAATGTTTAAGAATAAATCCAAAAAATGTTGGAAATGTCATCAGATACTGGGTTCATATTATCATATGTGGTGGATGTGTGCAGATGCTAAAAGATATTGGACTAAAATCCACACATGGTCGGAAAAAATGGCAAAGAAACACATAGATTTTAAATCAGAGATATTTTTATTGGGGATCTTATTGGAAATATACAATCGGGAATTGAAATATTTGATTGTAAATGTATTAACAGCAGCTAGGATTGTATTTGCTAAAAATTGGAAATATGAGAAAATACCAACGCAGGAGGAAGTTATCAAGAAAATAATGGAATGTGCTGAAATGAGTAAATTGACATTTGAAATTAGAGAACAAGATAAACAATGTTGACATCTAATGGGTTGAGGGCTGTCCACAGTGTGTCCGCAGGTGGCTGGTAAGGTCTATATGGGCATGGAATGTTTTCCCACTTGTTGGGTAGATATGTGTGGGCACCATTGTTGCAGCATTTGCAGCTCTGGCTTTGCAGAGTGCTTCTTTTGTGCTGTAGCAGTTCTTTCATCTTCAAATGGCTGGCAGCCTTGGTGGATCAATGTGCACCACGTCGATTGATCTCGTACCAGGATTTCCCAGGAGGTGGTGTTGATGTACAGGGACTTGAAAGAGTCTTTCAATGTGTCTTTGTGTCCCTTCCTTTGTCCTTCTTGTGATTGCTTTCCTTGAGACAGCTCACCATACAGGAGCTGTTTAGGGATGTGATGGTCTGGCATCCTTGCAACGTGGCCTGCCCAGCGTGTCTGGGCTTTCATCAGGATGTGGACTGATGGCAGACCTGCTCTGGACAGGACTTCAGTATCTGGCACGTTGTCCTGCCACCGGATCCTCAGAAGTCTGTGGAGGCAGGTTATATGGAAATGGTTCAGTTGCCTAGCGCGCCTCCTGTATACAGTCCAAGTCTCACTGGCATACATCAGGGTAGTTAGCACTACCGCTCGGTAGACTTTGAGCTTTGTAGCAAGGCTTATTCCACGGCAGTCCCACACATTGGTCAGTAGTCTGCCAAATGCAGAGCTTGCCTGGCAATTCAATTGTTGAATTGACAACAGTGTCAATTGTTACTCGGCGAGAGACGATGCTGCCAAGGTATGTAAATTGGTCCACTGCTTGCAGCTTTTGTCCCTTTACTGTGATGGTGGGCTCTTGGTATTGGGCTTTTGGAGCTGGCTGGTGCATCACTTCAGTCTTCTTTGTGTTAATGAGAACACTGAAGTTGTTGCATGCTGCTGAGGATTTGTCTACACTGGCTTGCATTTCCTGCTCTGATACAGCATTCAGGGCACAGTTGTCCCTGTGGAGATCTCGTAGCACAGTCTCCTTTATCTTGGTGACAGCCTGGAGTCTTCACAAGTTGAACAGTTTTCCATCGGTTCTGTATCTCAGGCTGACTCCCAAGGAATTGTTCTGGAAGGCGTCTGACAGCATGGGTGAGAACATTGTGCTGAACAGGGTCGATGTCAATATGCACCCTTGCTTAACGCCATTTTGAAACAGGAAAGGCCTATGAAGCTTCTCCATTGTCCAGAACATGAGCTGTCATGCCATTGTGGAACTGATGTACCATTAGGATGAATCAGGGCACCAATCTATCATGATGCACCACAGATCTTCACGATTGATTTTAACATAGATGGCTTCTTTGACCACTCTTTCAAACCAGCGATTATCTCTGTACAAACTGTGGACTTTGCTATCTTCAAAAGAGGGGTCTTTGTTTTTTAAATGCAGATGGACTGCTGAATCTAGTCCTGATGGGTTTGTTCTCCTATGTCATGTGTTGGCAATCCACGGCTCTGGAGCTCCATGCAGCTCTTTGGGCCCTCTGTTGTGGCTCCCTGTCCCATCACTCACCTGGCCTGAGAAGGTAAGAGCAATGGCGGGAGATGAAGAAGTGGCCAGGGATGATTCTCCGGCGGCTTACTCTTGCTGGAGCTTCTTCCGGCCTTTGTTGTTGCTGGGCATGCCTTAGTCACTTGGGGAGACGCGCAACCTGCTCTCTGCCCTGAGACACTGGCCCGGCCTGGCCGCGAACACCAGGGCTAACACAAGAGCTGACGGAGTGGGAATGGGATCCAGGAGGAGGGGACGTTGGAAAGGGGGACGGGCCAGCTGCGCCCAGCCACAGCTTTAAGAGATTCAGATCAACGGGAAAAGGGAGCTGGCCCCACTGAACTTAGCACGCCCATCCCAGGGTTCATGCTCAGAGAAAGCCTTCACCAAAGACACTCACCCATCTGCTGGTTCCCCCTCTCTGTCTCTGTCTCTCTCTGGTGTTCTCTGTCTCTTGTGTCTTGGAAAGCGTGTCTGGGCCAAGCTAGCAAACCCTTGCTACTTCTTTTATTTCTTCTTTTTGGAAATCTCGACTGGCTGAGGAATGATCACCAGCTGCAGCGGAGGCTTCCCTTCAGGCAACTCTCCTCCTCCTCCTCTCACAACCCCTGGTCTCCAACCAAGCCTGGCCACTGGCTTGAGGGTCTCCCTGCAGGTGCACACCCTCCCAGCCCCACCATAGCCGTCCAGGGAGTCACAAGGAGGGTTGTCGGAGCTTTCGTGCAGGAGTGAAGCAGCCCTGTATCTGCCTTCATGCCACGTTTGCACGTAAGGCAGCCTTCACCTCCTTTGGGCTGGAGCTCACACCTTCCATGCTCAGCCAAAGAACTGTGTGTGCGTGTGTGTGGGGGGGTGACACGGCAAGGCAATGGCAGGAGCCTTAGTACAGGAGAGAAGCCATGTCCTGTTAAGACCCTCAAGCTAGCAGCCACCCACCCCGTGTGCACCTTTGCCGGGCTTTGGCGCCCACTTGAGGGGAGTCTCTCCATGCATGTGCACCCTTCCAGCCCTACTATAGCTGGCCAAGGGGTCATGAGAGGAGGGGGAGGATCAGGTGAAGGGAAGCCTCCTCTGCAATTGGCGTTTGTTCCTCAGCCAGCCCAGATTTCTAAGAAGAAATAACAGGAGTAGCAAAGAGCCCTAAGGAGCACTTGGTGGCTTGGCCCAGCCTCAGCTTTCCAAGGGGGGGGGGGGGGGGACAGATACACAGAGAGGGAGGGGGCAGAGAGAAAGAGAGAAGGGTTTATGGTTGAGTAGGCATGGCTAGGGGGTCATGTGACTGAGTGGGAGTGAGTGACATCGAGTTTGCCATGCCCATCCAGTTTTTGTGTGGCTCCTGGTGGGTTTTTTTCTGTGGGAAACGGGTCCCAATGGCTCTTTGAGTGTTTAAGGTTGCAGACTCGTCCTATGTTGTGCCATGCGTTTATGAAGTGATTGTTTTGTTTCCCCAATGTATAGCTCACTGCATTGTACTGCATTTATCATGTTGCTCAATTTGTGCTTGGGTGTTGTATCCTTGGGGTGCACAAGTTTCTGCCTTAGTATATTGAGTATAAATCCTTCCATTCCACACCATCCGGTCAGAGCTGAAGAAGCTTCTTGGATGTGAAGTAAAATGTCTTCAAAGAAAAACCAGAAAGTCCAGTTGCTCCTTGAAAAAGCACCTTTGGGTCAACCATGACCTGGATGACTGAGGATCTCCATAGGTATCCATCTCATAATACGGGCAGTCCCTGATTTACAACTACAATTGAACCTAAAATTTCTGTTGCTAAACAAGACAGCTGTTAAGTGAATTTGGCCCCCTTTGTCAAATGCCTCACTAATTCCAAGTATATTATATCCACAACATTTCTCCGACCCACTTCTATGGCATGATCCATTTTTTTTTACTTTTTTGTCCTTTAATTTACTTAACTTTTTTGTCAAATTTGTCAGAGCTCTTTTTGGAGCCATGCTGGTCTCGTCTGATGTCTTCTCTGAGGTATTTTTTTTCTTGGACCTCCATTATCTAATTTTTCAGGATTTTGCAAGAATCTTGAATTGTTTTTCCTTTTAGGATTACTATCCATGGAAGGCTCCTTCCTAATGTCTGTCTGTCTGTCTGTTCTCTCTCTCTCTCAGCTTGCTGAAGGCAGGCAGCTTTCTTAGAGCCTGAAACACTAGTCTGACTTGGTTCGTTTACCTGTAGTTGCATTATGGTTAACATAATCTCTTCTTGCAGTAACCTCCTGCTGCCAAAAGAACTGGGAGTGGGGACACCAGAACTTACTTCTCACGATTCTTGTTGGTTCAGTATCAGTTGCAGACACAAGACAAACCGACACAGACAATGGCGTACAAGGTCTCTGGGAGGCAGGACACTTTTATGCACACTGAGAGCATTTGCACCAAGACAAATTCCTTGTGTGTCCAATCACACTTGGCCAATAAAGAATTCTACTCTACTCTACTCCAGCCTCCAAAACCCACCCACATGAGGTTGCTCCCAAAAACAAAGCAGGAGTTTTAGCAGGATAGGACATAAAGGCTCCTGGGTCCAGATCAAGTCAGTGCAGGCCTGTTCTACAAAGCCAGGAAGGTTCTCTTGAAGCAGCTCGTTCCAAAGGGCCCCTTTCCCCAACATGGACCAAAGCCTGCCTCCCTGCAGGGGATTCAAGTGTTCTAGTCCTCTGAAGGGCCGGAGGGCAGGTCTGCTCTGGCATCCAACTAGAAGCCCTTCAGGTCATCCCTTTCCATCTCCTCCAGTTCTCCCTGGCAGAACCCTCCAGTGTTCATCGAACATCATGCCCAGCCCTGGTCAGCTGCCACCTTCTTCTGTTCCTTGTTATATCAGTGCCAAAGGATCTATCTGCACAACTGGACAACCGCTAAGCTCCAATCTTCTGGCCTCCCCCCCCCCCCCCCCTCCAGATCTACTTTGAGAGAAAACTAGCAATCTACCCCCCTATTGTTCACTCTAAAGACACGCTGCACACGGCAAAGAGGCCTCAAGAGGGTGCAAGGAAGTCTGGCAGAGGAACATCTTGGGATGTTGAGCAGCTTTAATTGGATTGTGCACATCCTGCTCCATGGCTTTGTTAGCCGCTTTCATGGTTCATCACTTTCATTAAATTTTCTCAAGCCTTCGACTCACCTCCAGAGGCACAAAGTGAACCAGGGCTCCCTTTCAAAGGCCTGAAGGGGAGGGAGGAAAGCCCACTTAGGGTCATGAAGAAAGGTTGGCTTGCCCCCCCCCCCCTTCTCCCCCACCACCACTTTGTTCTGCTTCCTTCCAGCTTTGGGCTCCTTGCATGCCAGGAGGTTAGTGCTAACTAGTAGGGGACATGGGTTCACAGACCAAGACCCCCTCCAATTGGGAAGGAAATGCTCTGGGAGGGGCTGTATCTCCACCTGCATTTTAAGCTCCCACAACAGGATCTTTGCCCTGTTTCTATTTGGAACGTTTTCAAAGGAGGGGAAAATGTAAATGCCTTGTGGCATCTTACAGACGAATTAGTAACTCTAATATGCCCGAGAGAGTTGTGGGGTTCCTTCTCCCACCTGCCTTCACTCTGCTTCCTGCAAGACCAGGAGGTAGAAGATGCTTTCCCAAGGTTTGCCTTCCATGCAGGCGGCATTCAGTGATCCCCTTGCAGAGGCTTCCAAAGCAGGGCGCCCCAAGTTAAGTCAGCTCCTCACCCGAAGACAGTCCAGGGGAACCCCTGACTGAAGCTCCTGGAGTGGGGGGCAGGGGGTGCACAGGAGGTCTCCTAGATGTCTGCACAGACAGCAAAGGCAGGCTCCAGTTCTGATCCTCAAGCTATCAGGAACCAGAAATGGCAACTCAAAGCAAGAGGAGAAATGCTATCCTTAGATCATTCCCCCCCCTCCCCCCAAGCTGCTGTTTTTAGGGTTCTAAAAATGGGCTTGGAAATGACTGGCAAAAACACTTGGTATAACTCCAAAAACCATCTATGGGGAAGCCTCTCATGTTGGATCAAAACAGGGAAAGCCTGCAGTCTGCACAATGCATAAACTCTGGTTTTGGAGCCGTGACAGATTCAGTCCTAGGGAGGCAGAAAAGGGTAATGGGTCTTTTGCCTTCTGCAGGAGGAGCTCCTCATCATAACTCACAAACAGAAGCAAACAAGTTGGGTTTCCTCTCACCCAAGCCGATGCAAATCCCCAACCCCACACGACGACGGGTCAAAATCAAGTCACCAGGCACACAAATCTGCTTTGGTGAAACTCCCCTGTTGCATGACAATTCTTCCCAATATTTGCTTGAGGCTTTGACCTGCCATTTGGCCACACGAATGTTACATGAGAAAGAGCCTCTGACTATGAGGGGCGGCGGGCACTGGCCCCCCAATGCCCGGCAGCCATCCAGAGCAAGCCATGCTTCAGGATGGCAGTGTTCCTCAAGGGCTCCCCACACTTCTTCCATCTGGGAGGCCATCATAGGACACCTGTGGCAGAAAAAGCTGGCCCCAAGCACAGAAAATGGCAGAAAAACAGCAAGATTGCTTGTGGGGAAGAGGAAGGGAGGAGGGCAAAAAAATTGCAGTATTTGCACATGCAGGTGTGTGCAAAAAAGTCCCCTGAAACAGCTTCTCCCAGCAACCAGAATGAGCTAGAGTCCAATGCAGTGAAGCAAGCTCAGAGCCAGATGTGGCTGAAGTGTGGTTGTGTGGTGGCTCTTTTGTCTGCACATATGACAAAACAACGATCCACATATTAAACAAAGGTCTGCCCTAGATGCCAACTCCCACCTCCCAAAAGCCACCAGAAAACCAGAAAGTTCCCCAGCAATTCCAAACTCTTTTTCTTTTTTAAATGTTTTTTTTTCTTTTTGTTGTTTCATTAATAAAAATTTAATTTATAAAAAAAAACCCTCTTTTTCAATGGCGCATCCAAACCTTCTGCGCATTCAGATCTGTCAGGACAAAATTATTCAAAGACAGCACTTCTCTGTGGCAAGGACCTATTTCTGTCTGGGAGTGTGGGATGTGTGATGAAAGCAAAGTAAGAAAAAAGGCAGCCCTGCCAGATTGGGCAGGGTGGGTGGGTCTACTAGTTTACTTTATTGTCATTGCACCTCA
>BLBF01000077.1:465905-537415 GCA_015471245.1 Laticauda colubrina | reverse complement strand
TGGATCTTGGAGGATGTTCTGAACTTTCTTAAGGCAGCAGGAGCTCTAAGGCTCTTACAAAGAGGGGAGAAGGCAACCCAGGATCCTCTGAGGGGCAATGACCTTAACCCTCTGGAGCGCTGTCCTATCTGCCTCTGTGCAATTGGCAAATCCTACACAGGTGCAGTTAAGACACTCTCTATGGTGCAGCAGTAGAAGGTCAGGGTATTACTATGGGTAGACAGAGCGTTGATTTCACAAGCAAACTTTTCCAAACATAAAGAGCTGCAGCAAAGGCCAGCCCCGTGGATCCATGAGCTCTCGGCTGCTCCACAAAACAAGCAGGGAGAGGGCAGGGTCCTCTTGCAAGGCACGTGAGAAGGAGCCCTGCCTCCATCCCGGGGAACCCTCCTGACTCCCAGGCCAGCAAGGCCCTTCAAACAAGACCCCCAAGCAGAACTTCCCAGAACTGAGGCCAAGATTCAAGCTAACAAAGGGGACATTCAGAATGGCGGCCTGCTGACCCTTCTCCAGCAGGACTGGCTTGCCAAGCCCGACAAAGGCATCACCCTAACCCTCCAACCCCCCTCGGAGAGACGCTCACTTTCACTAGGCAGGAAAACAGAGACAGACAAGCCCAATGGCAGCAGAAGGGCCGATGGTTTTGGGACAATGTTTAATCAGAGAACGAGAACAATCACCTCAGTGGGATGAATGGGAAGTCCTAGGAACCTTACTGAGGCCTCTGACCAAATATTAATAACTTAATATTAGGCTGAACGTATGCACGAATGCAATGCTCTGGGGGGATTTCCATTAACCCCATGACTGCTGGGTGAGGGCAGATTTTCGAGATGTGCTGTGGGACAGTCAGGGAACAAAAGCCACAAGCAGCATCTCCCTTGCCTCTGCAACAGCAGAGAGCTGGTAACCCAAAGCTGATGCTTCCTACTGTGGCACAATTCCCTCCGTGTCCACATTTTAACTGGCACATCACTGTCACTGGCCAAAGAAGCATCTGTCCTCTTCTTTCACTCATGTACCCTTTCTAGAAGTCCTACAAAGGTAGGAGGCCCACAGTCCAGCACCCTCAAGCCAGTCAGCCATCTGACTCTCTCATGCTACCACCAGAGGATGGGAGAATAGAACAGATTCAGAAAATAGCTGGAGGGGATCTTGGAGGTCTTCTAGTCCAACCCCTGCTCTGGCATGAGAACCTATACCATTTCAGGGAAATGACCGTCCAATCTCTTCTTAAAAACGTCCAGTGATGGACTGCCCACAATTTCTGGAAGCAAGCTGTCCCACTAGCTAATTGACTTTACTGTTAGGAAGTTTCTCCATAATTTCAGATTGCTTTTCTCTTTGATTAGTTTCCAATCATTGTTTCTTGTCCTGCCCTCTGGTGCTTTGGAGAATAATTTGACCCCCTCTTCTTTGTGGCATTATCTCAGATATTGGAGTACTGCTATCATGTCACCCTTAATTCTTCTTTTTTCTAGAATACTCAAACCCCAATCATGCAGCCATTCTTCATATGTCTTAATCTTCAGGCCTTTGATCATCTTAGTTCCTCAACTTTTTCCAAAGCCTCAGCATCTTTTTTGTAGTGTGGTGACCAAAATTAGTTGCAGTATTCCAGATGTGGTCTCACTAGGGATTTATGAAGTGGTACTAATACTTCAAGTGATCCTGATTCTATGCCTATTTTTACAGCCCAGGATTGTATTAGTCTTTTTGGCGGCGGGTGCACCCGGCTGGCTTGTCCACTAGGACTCCAAGGTCCCTCTCACAGTTACTGTTTTTGAACCAGGTCTTGCCTAATGGGTACTTATACCTTTGATTTTTCGTGCCTAACTGTAAAACTTTGCTTTTCTCCACATTGAAATTCATTTTCTTGGATAGAGCCCATTGTTCAAGTTTGTCAAGATCTTTCTGGAGCCTGAGTTTGTCTTCTGGGATGTTGACTATTCCTGCCAGTTTAGTGTCATCTGCAGATTTGATGATTTCCCCTTCTATTCCCTCATTCATGCTGCCCTTCTGCCTCGGTTCATGACAGCAACAGAAGCCAAGTGAGGGCCCTCAATGTGAGGCAATCACAACTGCACCTACCCCAATGATGGCATTCAGCTCCGTCATGGTCACCTGCTTGGCTCGCTCAACTGCCTGAGCCACTTGCTGCTGGTGCTGTGGAAAGACAGGCAGAAAGATGGAAGCCTTCCAAGGAGACACCTGCCATTCAGAAGTCAGCCAAGTCACGGCCGGAGGTATTGCCCCAGGAGAAGCCCGGAGCCCTTGCCACTAAGAGAAGGCTCGCAGATTCTCAAGCCTTGGGTGTCCTTGCTCGGTCATTAAGAAAATGGCCCTGACAGGCAGGCAGGGAAGATCTGAGCCCTTAACAGGCAGACCGGTGGGGAGGGATGAAGGGAACCAGTCACAGATTCTTCAATATTGCAGCTCAATTACTGGCTTAGAGGGTGGAAAAAATGAGCCAGACTTGGCAAGAGAAAAAGTAATTAGTGCATTGTAGGCCATCATTGGCTCAAGCCAATCACATCTAGTGGGCAAGTCTTTGAAACAACAATCTTTGGGAAAAGGAAACAAACACCACCAGCCAACATACCTAAGCAAAGAAGCTGTCCCCGAGCAAAAAGGAAGGGGCTGGAGGGGGCAGGGAGGCAACCGATGCCACACAAAGGGAAGTGGGTTACCAGCAGTCTTTGCCCCACACAGGCCTCATTCAGGAAAACCAGGCTATTAAGGGGCATTTTGAAACCAGGCTGCCATCTGGCCTGGCACAGGAAAGAGACCACAATGGCAGGCGCAGGCAGTTTTGCAAGCAGGTGGCCTTAGAAGATGGGAAAGTGTTTCAAAGTACTTAGGTACAGAAGGGAGAGGTCCGACACTTGTCTCCAGGGGAAAGCAAAACTGTGCCCCTGGCATTCCTGACACAGGCCTGCTCCTGCCATGTTCCTTAGGGGTGCCCAGGTAAGATGCAGGAGGCAGACTTTGCCAGTGGGGCCTGTGGAGGGGCATCCCAAGTATGGCTTAGACCAGGGGTGTCAAACTCAAGGTCCGGGGGCCAGATCTGCTCCCCGGGGTGATGAGATCTGGCCCGCAGGGCCACCCTGGAAACAGCAAAAGACTGGCCTGCAGTACCTCTGCCAGCAAAAACAGAACTGGGTGGGCTGCACAGCCCTCTTGAGCTCTGTTTTCATTGGCAGAGGGTGACTTACAGGAGGCCGTTGCAGCCGAAAACGTAGCTCAGCAGCCTGATTTCTCTGGCCACCACAGGCACCCCGACACAAGTGATGTCGAGCTGACCACACCACTCTGGCCACGCCCACTCTGGCCCTCCGAGGTAAAATACAATCCTGATGCGGCCTTCAATGAAATCGAGTTTGACACCCGCATTCCAAAGGGCATCTTACCTCTTGTGACAGAAAAGGCATGATCTGGGCGAGAATCGTGTTCAGTCTCTTGGCAATCTCTGTCTAAAAGTGTGAGGAGAGAGAGGAAAGAGAGAATGAATCAATTGACTGTCATTGGGGACTGTCTTTTTCAGAAGAAAATTCCTTTGAAATCAGCATTTATAGAGACTCTGCAAGTACTTGAAAACAAGACCTTCTTTCATCACCACATTGGAGTCGAACCTCAATGAGCCAAACCTGGGATGGCGCATCAGGTCCAGCTGCAGACCCCAGAAGCTAAACAATGTGCAAGCATCTACACCCCTCTGTCCTCGGCCCCCCCGACCACTCCGCAGCTGGGCACAGGCCTTCTTCATTCAAGGAGGAGGCCTGCAGCTCTGATGAAGTCCCGTCCTTGAACCCATGTTGGAGGAGTGGAGCTCTGCTGGAATAACATCATGCTCCATATTACTCCTGGCATTGCCTTCCGGGTTTCAAATTGGCCAAAAGGCCCACGGGCAGCCATCTCCCACTGCTCCCTGGGTCTGTGGAAGAAGTTTGCCTCCTGCTCAGCCTCTGCCAGCTGCCCGACCACAACAGGAGACAAAAGCTAACTGTTGGTCAAGATTGGGACATCTTCACCAGGAAAACTGCAGGAACTCAACTGGTTCAGAGACTCCGTGTAGTTTGATCTCTTCCTCTCCTCCCTGAAAGCAAAACAATTGTGCGTAGTGGATTGCTCTGCAAATTCCTCTCCCCATTAGGGAGGGAAGTGTTTTCCCAGATGCAGAGAGCAAGCCTTTGCCAAGTGCCCGACTGCATTTCGATCCCCAAAGTCAGCCCTCAAGGCAGCCAGATCACTAAAAACAGTGTTCCACCTTTAAGCAGTTGGAGGCAGCCGAAACGATTAACAGCTCCACAATCTGAAATGGCTACAGAAAAGCACCCAAAGGCCTCATATCCATTCATTTCTCAGAAGGATTCAGACACTCTTTCACGTGGCCTTCCCCAAAGGGTGTGATTTTCCATAGGTTTGGGAGGTGCCTCCCCCTCCTTTCAGACCGAAGGAAGACTCGGGTGCCAAAGCCAGAGGAGTCCTGAAACAGGCACCTTCCTTGCAACACGAGCCTCATCCCAAATGGACCTTCATTCATCACCCACTGGTTTCCATGGCAACCATACCCACTTAATCCCCATCACAGGACAACCAATTGCTTTTTGACAGACTGCAGGGAGCTGCAGAATCATTGGCTAAACCAGGTCATGAAGCCATGTCCACTGGGCCTGCCCAACACTGGGAGGTCAGGTTGGGAAGGAGCAAGGAGGAGGAACAGGTGGGCCCACATCAAGCAGCTTGATGACAGGTGGCTCTTGCTCCCTTGGGAGTCAGCTCTTCAAGTGACACTCTCACAACAGATGGCTCTTTCTGCAGAGACATCTTACAGCCCCAGCCAAATCCTGTGTCACCAGGAGGAAGGACCCCCAGAGAAATGAGAAAGAGCTTCAGGGTCTCCATCACCTTCTCCTGGACACAGATCTGGAAATCCAGGGCAACTTGCTTCCTGCCAGCCCAAGAGTACAGCTTTGCAGTTGTCATTTGATACAAAATTTAATGCCAGTTGTCCTTTCAAAGCCTCAGACCAAACATATGTCTCTTGCCTACAGGATGGGCCACCTCAAAAGGAACAGGAGCTTCACGACACAAGATTACAGTGCAACTGTCAAGATTGAACTGTTTTGCTTCTTTCAAACCTTAAATGCTTTTCAACCTGAACTGGGCGCGAGGGAAGGGGGAAACGGAGAATGCGCAGAACGTATGCAGAGATTGGGAGAGCATGGAAGCCATCAAGGTCACTGCTGCAGGTGCTTGAGAAAGGGATGGACGGTTCCCATAACAGGAGGACGTCTCATAATTGGGGTGAGGAGAAGGAGAAAGTATGGTTTAACAGGGCAAGCATTTCCACTAGAATTCAGAGCTGGTTTTCTGTCTTCAGTACTAACATAGTATACTGTGTCAAATAAAGTTTTACTTTTGGAAATTCAATTCTCCCGAGTGTTTCCCTTTTTTGGGTTCGCTAATTGAACAGTTGACAGCAACCTGTAAGCTTTGCCCAGGACCAGAAAAAAAACATCCTCTTAAACCACATCAGTGACCAAATCCAGCTTTCTTTTGGAAACCCTAATCCAGAGCACCACATATGTGGTACCTCACAGAGTGCAATGCATTAGCTTGTTGTCATGCTTACGTCAGGGCTCTCAAACTCGTGGCCCAGATGTGTCACATACTGGCCACACCCACGGCCGGCTTAGCCAAGGGGAAAAAGTATTTTGTCTTACCCCTGATTTTTATTCCTTAGGCATCCATTAAGAATGCTGGTTCTTTTTCTTCCAGGGCACAGATGCCTCTTCCCTGCTCTCTAGCAATGCAAACTCCTGTCCCCAGGACTATTTTTCTTCTGGACGAAACCTGTTTCATCCTTTAGGACTTGAAAACCATTAGTTTCTAGCTCCAGGCACGCAGGATGCTCCTCTGTGTCTGCTGAGATCACCCCCTTGCCCCACTCTTTACTAGGCAGCCTCCTGACAGAGGCGGCTGCCAATTCCAGCTACAGAATGT
Organism: Laticauda colubrina; assembly: GCA_015471245.1. NCBI lineage: Eukaryota > Metazoa > Chordata > Lepidosauria > Squamata > Elapidae > Laticauda > Laticauda colubrina. The sequence goes on along the minus strand of BLBF01000077.1, from coordinate 531,409 downwards.
CCTTTCTTTGAACTTATCTATCCTCACCCTTCTTATCAGTGACAGTCTGGCCGCTTGCTACTTCAGGCTTTCATCGTGCCAAGTACAAACCTGTGAGCCAGAGAAAGATGTGGGCTCCTTAAATTCCCTGATCAATTCCAGTCCAAAGACTCATGCTATTCCTCTATATTCAGAAGAAAACAGCAACAATCACCCACACTGGGCAACGATAGAGTGGAACAGTCCAGGATTTGCTAAAGCATTTTGGATGGACGGCCATTCAGTTTCTGCCTGAAGGTCTCCAATGAAGGGGAGCATCTGAAGACAGCCTTCTCTTTAGCCGACAGAACAAACCCTGCTACTTTAAGAGTTCCTCACAACCCTCATTGCCTTGGCAGCCCTTCTCTGAATGTAAGTCTCCCTGGCAGGACCTTGGTGACTGAAAGCAACCGAGGTATTATTTCCTGTGTCTTCGGCATCCCTGCAAAGGACTTCTCCTTCCCCACCAGGAACTCCTCCTTTCTGTACACAGCAGCCACTGCAGCCCACATACCCTCTGGGTATGTTCAAGCCTACTCTCTCCCTGGTCGGTCCTAGAGCCCCCAAGGCCCAGTACAGTTTAGCACCCTGTATTTCTCACCAATCTTCCCCTAGTTACACCACAGGCCTGACAGGTCAGGCGCTGCTCAGGAAGACTGTACGGTCCCTGGACTATCAGACTCTGAGGAGAACTGAAGCTTCTCACCTCTGCTGGGAATATTGGCTACTCCTCAAAGGCCTTTGTTGTGGCTTCTGTTCACTGCCAATTTCCCAACAAATCTCAGAGTTAAGAGAGATGCAACCACCCGCCCAAGTGCCTCCAGTATTTGCTGAAAGCAGAATATTGTCTCTCTAAGCAGATGAACGTAAGTCCTTGAGCATCGGTAGTTCTCACTCAGGCAGACAATTAGGGGCACTTCCAGCTGTCTAGCACACGTTCAAGTGCTCTCTACTGTCAGGCCCTATGTTGAAAGCTATTTGTGGTTGCAAGTCATCATGAGCAAGGTTGGAGAACCTGCTGATGAGAATTACTCACAGAGAGGAGTCTGCATGCAGGCACAAGCAGAAGCTCTGGAGTTACCAATTGCAAAGGGCAAAGAGGACCAAAGTGGAAACACAAATGAGAACATCAGGCCTAGATCAGTGTGGCTTGAGGCCACGGATCTGCAAGGATAGGATTTTGAACAGCAGGCACAGGGAAGGGAGAAGAAGGCTATCCGAAAGGAAGATGCACCCCTGGCAGATTGTGACAGGCATAGGACTGATGGGCTGCCCATATGGGAAGGGCACATTTGCACAATTTTAGAACCTTTCAGGTGGAGTTGACCTTTGTTAAAGGATTCTTCATATTTGAAATGCATGTCAGCATCCCCGCTCCTGTACAGTCGAAGCCCCTAGCTTGGTAGCTCTTTATTTGGCCTCACCAGTCCTTTATATGGTCACCAGGATACCTGATGATCACAATGATCAGGTGTTGGAAACCTGATCTTCTTCTAACCCCCACCCCTAATATAGTGTTTTGTTCCATGAGAGTCATTCCCTGAGAAAACAAGGCAGGAGTGAAGGGTGCAGCTAACGGAAGTAAAAGGTTGGCCTCTTTTGAGTCAAGCTCAGCACCAGGGGACTTCACCAATGCTTCCCTGAAGTTTATTTTATTGATTGGCTGACTTGATTTATGTGGCCATTCAATTTCCTAGAATGGGCAACTTACAAAGGCACAATATGAATAGCAATAACCCTTAGACTTATATACCGCTTTATAGTGCTTTACAGCCCTCTCTAAGAGCTTTACAGAGTCAGCCTATTGCCCCCAACAATCTGTATCCTCATATCTATTATTTCTCTGCCACTCAGTCCCACCTAGCAAAGCACTATTAATATATCTGAAATTATATGTATATAATAATATACATTATATATAATAGAATATAATATATACTGTATGATAACATATCTGAAATAGTACCATGTTTCCCTGAAAATGAGACCCAACCAGAAAGTAAGTCCTAGCATGACTTTTCTGGATACTTGTAAAATGAGCCCTACCCAAAATAGAAGCCCCAGTTAGTATTGTCAGCCAGAGCTCTGTTGCAACACACCTATATGGCCATCTACCTTATATACAATAACTCTGGGGAACTCACAAAATGTCAGCTTTCAACATAGTCTGAATAGGAAACCAAAACTATGAATACTAATACTATCTTGATGGTAAGGTTACTGTAACAGAATTGTACAAGTCTGAAAGTTCCTCTGCCTTTACTTTCCATGGAACTAGGGAGAGTCCCTTCTGAGATGCTTCCTCCCCCCCTGCTCCGTCTTTGGACTCGACTCTCTCTTATCAGGCCCTTGTCTAAGTCAGCATTTCTCAATCTTGGCCATCATATGAGCTTCAACCTCAATTTTCACCCTGAGAAATGCTGTTCTAAGTTGTGGCTCTTCCTCCTGTCTCCCAAGGCCATTCTCATATCCCATTACATAAAAACAGCAACAGAAACAACTCTCAGGGTTACAACACATTGTCCCTCCTCCACTGGCATTTACTGGGCTCCAACCCCAATGATAGTGCAGAACAGGTGCCCAGAGCCTAGACTGGACTCTCCACCAGTGGGCAATTATGCCATCCAGGGCCTCGTGGCCAGATTCTGAAATAGCAAACTTGGGTTTGGAAATTGTGCTTTAAGAATCTCTTGAATGTCATGTCCAATGGGGTGGGTGGAGAGCTCCAGCATAGTTTCTTTAGTCAAAGCTAATCAGAGACATTCATCAAGAAGGGCTCAGCTCCAGTCTGCAGGGTACATAAAACCACATGAATTATTCTGGGACTCAAGATTCAGGAATGGTGTGCAGCAGAGAAAAGGCAGCCAGACACCTAAGAAGATATTCATTTGTTCAAAACGTGAAAGGCCTACAGGATTTCACACTCCCATTAGGAGTCTAGATTTACTTGTTGAAAATCTGGACAAAGACTGGGAGAGGACCAGAAGGCAGCTTTTCGTTGAGGCTGCTGGGCCCTTTAACTGTCATTTCCCTCTCCTTGGCTGGGCTTCCTCAGCCAGCTTGTGTCAATTTCCCCAGAAACCCAAGTAGTTAAAGGCAGTCAACTAACAAGCAGAGGCAACAGCAAGAACAAGCAACTCCGATTATGAGGACTTTAGTTCACACGATTCTTCTCCTGGACAGCCCACCTTTGTCCGGTTGATTCTCAAGGCTTTTAACATGCAGCATGTTCACTTCACATACACACCAGCAATTCCCAAAAATCTCTCCTCGTCCCCCCAGAACCCATTTGCAGCCAAATATCCATAGCTGACCTTTTCTATATCCCTTTAGGCTTTATTCTTTGAGGATGTGGTCAAGAAGAGCCATGGGAAATAAGCCGGGTTCTCAAGATTGGTTTCCTCTCATGGTTAACCACATGCATCCCCTTTGGCCCCCAACAGTAGTTGAGGCACAACCTGAACGTTTTCTTTACCGACATGGTTGATAGCCACGGAGAAGCTGTCTCTGCTCTGCATTTGATTAAGAATGTTATAGTGTGAAGTCTCGGCACACAACCCTCCTACCGCAGCCATACAGTTTTGCCACAGCCACCTTTGCTTGGATGAAATGGTTGCTATTGGATCTAGCCTGCCAAACCTCCACCTCAGCTGCTGCCCAACAGCATCAGCCCTCTTCATAAGCCATCTTTCTGTGTGATGACCCGGGCATGGCACAAAGGCAACACAGTTAGATAAGCAATAAGAGTCCCTTTATTATCTCCAACTTTGCCCTCAATGTCCAGGATACCTTCTGGCTGGAGAAAAACTCTCCCAAGAACAGCAGCCTTGACTGCAAAAAATTAAGTCCAAAACATGAACAATACAAACTGTAACTTAAAGTCCAAACAAACCAAACTGAAGTAATTTGTTTGGCAGAGTAGAAGCAAGAACTTCAGGCCTGAAGGCATGTCAAAACTTACCTGTCTTGCCAGGAACACAGATAAGCAACACAGGATAAAGTCACTTTGCTCCCAGCAGCCTGCCGCATGCAGTCTTTCTTATCAAAACTATCTTCCAAGCTGTGGCTGATGAAGGGAATCAGGGCCTTCTCCTCCCTCATAAGCCATACAACTCACATTGCTCTCTTCTCCATTTCTCTCTGCCTGCCCTAGGATGAAGAGGGGGTGAGCCTGGGTCTTCCTCTGAACTCCCTTTCCCTTGTTCTATCTCTCCCCTTGCTCTGCCCAGCCAGACTCTGCCCTTCCCCAGCTTCCTCCACAGCCAACGGAGCTACACTCCCACTCCCTGTCAGCTGTCCGACTTCCACCTCAGATTCAGACTCCGACAGGGCCATGGCAGCCTGATAGTCCCGTCTTCAAATTATACATTACAGTACTGCATGAGAAACACCCAAGTACACTCTCTCGGAAGGACACTCAAGTCTCACCAGGCTTGCTAGTAGACAAATAAGCACAGAACTGCCATGCATGTCTGATCCCTCTGATGACAGCTTCATTTGGGAAGCTTGGAAGAACTTCAAAGGTTTCAAGTGTCCTCACTGACTAAACAAGCTTCTTGTATCTGACAGGTACTTCACTACACAAGAAAACGCCAAGATGCCTGTTCTTTCTAACAATTTCTGAAGCCACACTACACTGCCCTGTCTCCTCTGTCCCAGTATTTGCCTCCAGGTTCAGCCCCTCAAAGTCAAAGCTGTGTGTGCCGGTTCAAGAAAGCCCCACGTAGCCTTTAGGAAGAAAAAGCAAAAGCAAAGCCAACACCACCAAAAATGCTCATTTGATGTCACCCAGCAATATTTCCCCATTAAAGAATTCAAACCCCTCCAGATACACCTCTAACATTCAGCAAGGGAGCCAATGGTCCATCAGAGACTGTTTATTGCCCAAAACAAGCCACAGATTGAATGGGGACAACAGAGAGGAAAGAATAACCCCTGTCTAATTTCCTTGCCCCAAATCTATCCATTATGACCCTATGGTACCCATGACAATAAATTAGCCTTCTTCAGTCTGGGACCTGAAATATGATGAAATCCTAATTCCCAGAGGCCTGAGCCAGCTGGGACTTCCAAGAGTTCTAATTGGCATCTCTGGAAGGCAGCCAGCTGGGGAAAAGGCTGCATTAATCTGTAGCTACGTACATCCATAATAGCTTAAAGAAAAGAACCAGGTAACAAAGGTAAAATCAGAAAGCAGCAGGTGCAACCAAGGATGTTTATCTGACTGGATTGTGAAGGAGAAAGGCCAGACAGTTGATGCAGGAAAGAGAGCCCCATTTCTCACAAGTAGCCAGTGGTTTGCATGCACCTTGCAGAGAGAGCAGCGACTCAGGATGAGAGAGGAAGCCTTCAACCAAGAGCGGTGCTCTCCAAAACCTCCTCTCTTCTGTTGAGCAAGCTTTGTCCCAGGGCTGCAGATCAAGACCGGAGGCTGGTCCTAGCATGCTTGAACCATAGGCCAGGCTTTACCAAGAGGCTTCTGCAGAACCACCGTTTCTTAAAAAAAGAAACCCCATATCCCCCTCCCTCCCCATTTCATCAGAATGGATCTCAATAATCATTCCTTTAAGTTTCATTCTCACAAGGGAGGCTGCAGGCTGATCAAGGGAGAAAACCCTCCCCTCCCTGTTTTGTTCAAGGGAAAGCAGCCAAGCAAGGCCTTTGGGTGGGCTGGCTCCCTGGCTCTCCCTCTCTCTAGCAGAGGGGACAAAGCCAATGTATGTCTCTCTCTGGCCAGGCCACTCAATCAAGGGCACATGCATGCCCCTTAAGGGCCTGGGGAAGAATGAGGGACTTCATCAATTAATCAATCCCTGGGGATTACACAGGCTGTGTACTTTCACAGCCCCTGCTCTTTGTCCCATCAGGGTGCTTTCTCTTCCAAGCCACCCTCTTTTCCAGACCCTCCTGCACAATACAGGATGCATTCGTTACTCCTGACCACATGCGCAGCACAGTGCTCTTGCACTATTTCTAATCAAATACTAGTGAAAAGTGTTTCCTTACAAGATAAGCAGTTGGCCCTTCACTTTTGACTAATTAATAAAAAACAAATAACCAGAAATCCACTTTCAAGGCACATGCAAAAAGCAGCAGCCAGATGGCTTTGTGACCTTAATGAACAATCTGATGGGGTTCCAATTCATAGCCATCAGCCAGATGAGTGCCATCTCTGCCAACTGCAAGATGCCCAGCAGATGGTGGATGGGGGGGGGGGGGGGGGGGCTCTAAAGGGGAATCTGGATTCAAATTGGGAGAAATTCACAGGGGTAGCAAGCAGGTCACCTTCTGTTTGCCCACCAATTTGGCAGAGCTATCAGAGGGGAAAATGAGAGGACAGCATGTTAGGATCTGGCTTGAGCTCCTTAATGAATGGTGGGATATTTTTTCCAATAAGGAAATAAATATAGTAAAACGTACTCTTGCTTAAAGCAAGGCAAATTCCAAGATATACAGTGTTACAGCTGAAATGAAGTTTACTCGCAGAGTCAAGGAAGCCCCACTGTTCTGTGGATCCTTCAGTCCTCCTGAATTCAGGCCAATGGGAAGAAAAGCGCTCCCCCCATCCACTCCCACCCACAATTGCACCCCAAAGTCTGAAGGTTCATTCTGAGACTCCCTTGGGAAAGGCTTTCAGGGAAGGCACTCACCTGCTTGTGCATTTCAATGTTCAACCCGTAAGACATTTCATAGTACTGGAAAACAGAAGAGAGACAAGCGTTTTAGTAACTAGGCAAGAAATGTTTGGAAGAAACTAAGCATGCCCAAAATTCAGGATCAAAACGACAAAACTGGATTTATTAGGACCTCAAATACCTCAGTTTTGTACAGGTTACCCTAGCAAAACGAGAAAAAGTCGGTTGTCAGGTGTCTCTTCCCTTGAGCAAATGGCCGAACTCTCAGCTAGCCAGGCACAAACTGAGCCCCCACTGCCTCCAGGAAGTGCACAGCCCAAGCAGTTCTTGGAAGCCTCGCTGGGGCTCCCTCCCACACCACAGAGTAAGGCATAAGGTGCTCAGGGTGGAGGAGGCCATGGGGTTGGATACCATCACTACCCATCAACTCAGGAACATGAGGATCTAGGGGAGCAGAAGCTCCCTGTCACAAGCCCCCAATTTACAAACAATGCCAACTAGGCCAGGCTTTCCTACATAGAGGGACACAATACAATGCTTAGAGCTATCCTAGAAATACTCTATACACAACTCAAGAGCTGAGCAGGACCAGGGAATCAGCTGACGGTCTTTCAAGGAATACATAATGAACCTATTTTCCTTACAAGCCTTTCAACGTGCAAGAAAATGGCCACAAGCATGCCAGTCTGCGCTATTTGGAGGCCTGGCAGGAGAATCAGCCATTGCTCTGAAGCCAGGCTCCCTCCATTTCCCCAGCCAGATGAAGCTACTGTGGAGGGAAGCTCCAGACTTTAGGGGCCCAAAGAGGGAATTTTGGGGCTACTGATGCCTTAAAATCTCAGCAAGCTTCACATACCCAAACGTCATCGGATAGGTCATGCCACCCAAGTTATTCACCTCTGCCTAGAATAATTATTGAACAGCCACAACCGCAGGGAGGGTTTGTGGCAGCAGTGAGTGTGGTGAAGAAAGGACAAAAGGAGCAAAAGCAGCTGACTACATAGCACAGTGACCAAACATTTACCCACCACTGATCTTTTTTTTTTAATTAAAAGTTTTTTATTTTTTTTTATCTTTACAACACATCTTTTCACGTGAGCAACATGATTCTGGATTATAACACTTGTACGTAGTCATACTTTTATTTCCATTAATCTTATATAATATCATCTCATATTATCCATTCCATTCAACTTTAAATAAATTTGCATTTCATATTTCAATTCATTAGTTCAATGTCAATATCATTTCATCCACACATAGGTTTTCAATTCTTTATCCCCTATTATTTCCATTTTCAGCCTACCACCCATTTTATTTTACATTACACATCATTATTATCCTTAATTTTCTCTAAGCCGATATACAATAAACAATCTAAAAAAAGTAAAAGTAAAATAAAGCCAATGTATTTAGGATCCACATGGTATTTTCCATTCCCCTACTTTAATCATAATAAAATAATCTCATTATATACTTCCAATATCCATTAAATCAATTGTATATTTTAAAATATATTTAAGATATCGCCCCCCGGAAAATCGCTAGAGTAACTTCTTAATATGTCTAATTTTATCTTCACTTTACTCATAATCATTAATAATCATGTTTTTCTTCCTTTCCCCTTAGCCAAAGTTTGTGTATATATTTTAATTCATTCCCATTCCCATTTTTAATCCTCCAGAGAAAGGGTTCATAACAGCATAATTCATATACAATTTGTATCCATATATATATGTTTTCTTAAGTTTTCACGGGTACTTACATGTATGGTATTCAGCTTTGTTCGAATATTTTCCCACGTCATTGTAGTTGTGCTTTTAAAGTTGTAGCAATGTTTCAGCAGAATCTCATCTGCCATCATCAGGCTTCTGTATGATGTTCATCTATATAGAAGCCTGATGATGGCAGATGAGATTTGCCAAAATGTCGCTACAACTTTAAAAGCACAATTATAACGATGTGGGAAAATACCCAGACAAAGCTGAATAACATACATGTAAGTACCCGCGAAAACTTAAGAAAATATATACATATATATGTATATGTATGTATGTGTATATGTGTGTGTGTATATATATATATAATAAAAACATATATATATATATATATATATATATATATATATATATATATGTATGTATGTATGTATGTATATGTATATAGATACATAAATAATTATACAGTCCTAAAATATTTCCCAGCAAGTTTTAAACTAAGTACCAATATACATTCCCATATGGTATCCCCCTTATAAAATCCCTAACCCTTATCTCTAAATTTCTTATCTCTTTATTTCTTTTAATTTTAGCCAGCTTTCCCTTTTCTAAGTTTCCCCAGTCTTTCTTCTTTTTTCCTTCTAGTATTTTTATCCCTCTCTGCCTGTCAGCCATGTTTTCCCCAACCCTTTTCAGTTCTTTTTGGGGTTTCTTCTAATATAATTCCTTCTTGTTCTTAGTCTTGGGAGCCTTATCTCTTTTATTTGTTGTTTCTGTTGTCAGTGTCTCTATTTTAAATCCTTTTATATCCTTTGGCAATGGTCCTTGTTCTGCATATTCTTTTAGGCTATTGTGTTCCTCTTCCAACTTGTCATCTCTGGGCTTTCTTTGTTCTTCTGCAAGCTGTGACGCCATTACTTTACTAATCATTGTATCCAGCAATCTCATTCTTTTTTTAAACATACCTCTCCCAGTTTGTAGCTCCGACTTAAATTCTTTGCTTACTTTTTCCATTTCTTTATTACAGATCAAATTTTTCTATTATAGTCCTTGCCAAAAGTATTTTTCTCACTTTCTCTCACTTTCTCTTTCTTCTGTTTTCTTTTGTCACAGTCAGCCTCCAGCAGTCCCAAAATATTGTATTCCTTTATATTTTACTGTAGTCCCCGCTTTTTTAAAAAAGCTTCTGGGGTTCATGTTGTATTAATAATCTTTTATTCCATTTCATCTTTCTTTCAAATATTTATACGACCAGTAATTTCTCATAAAAGCATAAAAGAGGAAAATCTTTAACCATTAGGTGGTGCTCCATATCACTTTTTCAAAGTTTTTAAATTTTTAATTTTTTCCCGTAGTATTAACGTTAAATTTTATCCATTCCATATAAATCCAACATTTTATCCAATGCCTAATGAATGTCCAATTCTGTATATTAGTCCAAATTTAATCTCTGTTTTCATATAATTCTTTTATTTTTGGTTTTTCCTTTACCTTATATTTTCTTCTTATTCCCTGTTCGCTGCTACCATTCTTCCAAACGAGGACTCTTTCTTTCCGCTTTTGGGGTTTTCAAAAAAAATATTCAAAGTCTTTTACACGCCGCTCACCACTTCTATCCAGCACAAACTTAAGTCCTGGCAGCTTCCTGTCTTCAGGACAGCTGAAGTGGCCATTAAACTGCTGCTTCTCCTGTCTTCTAGGGGAGTAGATACCAAGCCAGGGAGGGGAGATACAGCTCCCCTCAATCCAGCTGGTGGTCTCCCTCTCTTCCCCCCACCCCTACAAAGTGGGTCAGATGGTTTGGTCCCTCAGGGACCCTTCCAATATGGCAAGCACGGATCAATGCAGCGCACGATCCCAGTCTCCGGTCCATCTTCAATGGAAATGCCACCGGAGGTCCCTCCCACCACTGACCTTAAATCCCTCTGGGGACATTGGGAGGCCACCTCCAGCCCAGTGATCCTTCTGGGTGAGTTCCCCAAAAGAGAAGTGACACTGAACATCATTTTGGTAGTTTCATAGAGCAGCCCTTCCTGACGTCTTCTTCAAGTAGAACCTTTGACATGCACCAGCAATCTGCGTGAAGCTCAGAGCCTGTAAAACCAACTCCGACCACACAGAGCCCTTGCTACCCCAGCCTTAAGAGGAACAAAGAGCAGGGCAGGAATCTCAAACCAGGATCCACAACACAACGAAGAGTTATCAGGTCACACAACCAGGGCAGTCAGGGTTACGGGCCAAACTTTTGAGCAAAGGGCCCATGTTAATCAGAGACTTTTCAGTGCCTTCCATGCAGGGCTGTGCATGGGGGATCACCCAGGCACCCCAGCTTGGGAGGTTGGAGCCTGCAGTCAAGCCAGATTCTCTCTCCCCTCCCCTCCAGAGCATGACCGTTGGGGCTACTTTTGGGAGCCCCAATAAGTGGAACTAAAAAGTGAGGAGCAAGCAGATCCCTCCTGGTCCTGTTCACACAGAGCCTGAAAAGATCTCTCTTACCATGACATAGTGGCGCTGCATTTCCGTCTTTTCATTTGCAAGCTTATCATACTCCACTTTCAGACTAAAAAATAGGAATTGTTAAAGTGAGATGACATGCAAAACATACTTCCTTCAAATACAAAGTAAGGAAACAGGGAAAAAGATGCCCCCACAAGTCCAATATTTTGACCCAAAACGCTTCCTTCCTTCCTGCACTTTTACTAGGGGCTGGTGCTCCTAAAAGGGTTTAAGCCTTCCCCAAAATGGACCCTGGCCCACAGAGCTGGAGGCCCCCAAAGGCACAAACGCCCTCCGCTCTCTGAAGCGGAAGCCTCCGGAGGGACCGGCCTTCCAAACTCTCTGAATCCACAACCTGCCAAGATCCATCCAAAGCAAGGATCAAGGACAAAGAGATAAATTGTCTGAGGTTTCGGTTAAAGAACCACCTTTCCTGGAGTTTCTTTTTATACAGATAGTCCTCGACTTACAACAACAATGGAGCCCAAAATTTCTGTTAAGTGAAACATTTAAGTGAGTTTTGCCCAATTCTACGACCTTTCTTGCCACACCTGTCAAGTGATTCACTGCAGTTGAGAAGTGAATCCAGTTTCTCCATTGACTTTGTCAGACGACACGAAAGGTGATCGCTGAACCTCAGAACACTGCAACGGTCGTAAGTAGGAACCAGTTGTCAAGCATCTGAATTTTGATCACATGATTAGGTGGATGCTGCAATGGTTGCAACTGTGAAAAACGGTCGTAAGTCACATTTTTCAGTGCCATCGTAACTTTGAACGGTCACTAAATGAACTGTTGTAAGTCGAGGACTAGCTGTCCAGTTCGAGCAAACAGCAGGCAAACCCAGTGTGAGGGGGGGGAAGCGCCAGCTGCTCTGGGTTTCCTGAACCAGCCAGAAGATGGGACTGCAGAAGAGCCGGCGGCCCCTCATTCCCGAGCCAAGGCTTTCCGAGGGTTGCCCAGTCGGTCGTGTCCACTGGGGCGCAGGAAGCCAGCACTGCCCGAAGACAATTCCCACGGCCACGTGGCCAGCACGGTCACACACCCCAAGCGCATGGAACGCTCTGCCCTTCCCCGCCAAGGGGTGCCTGTCAATCTCCTTGCCTTTGCCTGCTTTCCAACTGCTGGGAGGACGGGAGCTGGGCAAGAATTAGGCATGGGATTTGGGCACGGGTTAGCGCCCGGCTAGGAAAGGGGGGCTTTCCGGAGAAGGGCCACCTACTTCCTGCCCCCCATGGAAGAGTGCCCCGAGAGGAGGCGGCTCACCTGTGGTACTGGGCCTGCAGGAACTGGAACTCGTCCTTAATCCTGTCACAGGATTCGGCCACTGTGAATTTAAAGCCGGGCTGTCCAGGCTGGTGGGGGCCCTGAGGAAGAGAGGCGTTGAGAGGGGGGCACATCCACCCCTCCCCAGGCCAGCACAGCCCGGTGGGCCTTCCGGGCCCTCCCCGCATCCACGGCAAAGGCGGGGAGGTCCACCTGGGCTCTTCCCCGAGGGAGCGTGGGGTCGGCTGGGGCTCCGCGGCGGCGGGAACGAAAGGCCCCTTGAGAAGCGGGGAGGCTGCGGGGCCCAACCGAGGCGACTCCATCAGTCGGAACATTCCGGACCTTCCCCCACCGGAGATGCCTTTGAGTCCCAAGCCGGACCGACCGACTTGCCAGGATCCGCCGCGCGAGTTTCGATCAGCCGCCGCGGCGAATCCATCGCTTCATCCCCTCCTCCCCCCCCCCCCCCCCCCCGTAACTGCTTGCAAGGCCGGAGGGACCGAAGGAAAAGCACCGCCAGCCGATCCGACGGGGCCTTCGGGGGCGGCCCCTGCCCAAGCAAGGGAGGTTCTCCGGGCCAGGCCCAGCGCCACTCACCGGGTGCCGCCCCTGCGGATACATGGCCCGCCGCCACGGGAGCGAGACTCTCCTGAAGCCGGGACAAAAGAGGCGAGCGCGGGCGGCTCAGCACCCGCCGGCCCCCCGGCCGCCCCCGGGAGCCTGGCGCGCCTCCTCCTCCTCCGGGTGGACCGGCAGCGGCGGCCGAGCTTCCCCCGGGCGGGCGGCGGCCGAGATGGCTGCGCCGCCGCTCCCGGGCATCCTAGCCCCCCAGGCTTCTGCCCGGCCCGATCCCGATCCCGATCCGGCGCCGCTCAGCCAAGCACCGCCGGCACTTCGGCGACGCGCCTCGGCCGGCCGCTTCCCGGGACCCGAAGCGGAGCAAAGCTGGGCGAAGCGCTGCGCCGCGACCCTTCCCGCAGGCAGCCGGGAAACGGCAAGCGAACAAAGCCCGGGCGGGCCAAGAGAGGCGTCTCCTCCTCCTGCCGCCCCGCGGCAATCCAGCCAGGCCGCGGCAGCGCTTCCGCCGCGCAGGGCCCCGAGGCTCGACGGGCAAAGCGGGGCCCCGCGGAACCGAGCGCCTGCCCCCCGCTCCCCTCCGGCCGCGCTGGGCTCCCGGCAGGGCGCAAGCGGCGCCGGCTCCTTCCCGGGTCGCCCCGCGCCGTCGGGCTCCTCTCCAGCTGCGGGGGGGGGGGGGGCGGCGGCTGCGGCCGGAGGAAGAAAGAGGCGCCGGGGAGGGGCGGGGCGTCCCCGCCGCTCTGCGCCAATCACCGCGCCGGGATCCCACGTGGGGAGCTCCCGCTCTGATTGGGCCTGGCAGGAGGGGCGGGGAGCGTCCCGGGACCCCCGCGGGCGGCGGCGCTCCTCCTCCGCCGGCCGCAGTTACGCCTTCGTGTCCCCGGCTTCCGCGGGCGGCTCAGCTTGGTCCCCGTCCTCCGTCCTAGCCGATGCATTTCGGGGCGTCCAAGGAGAGGGAGAGGGAGAGGGAGAACCGCGACGAGGCGCCCGTTAAGCGAAGCGCCGAGCGGCTCCCCGGACGCGCCAAGCTTCCCTCGGACTCGCCGTCCTGTCCCGGGCGGAGGGCCGGGGTCGCGGCGGCCTTTGCGAAGGGGGGCTGCTTGCCCTCGAGACGCAGCCGCGCTCCCCCCACGGGGCATTTCCAGTGTTGTCGGAGACCCTCCCGTCCCGCAGCTGGCCGGAGCAGGCGCCGACCGCTTCCCCGCTGCCTTCGAGGCGAGGGCCGTGGCTGTGCCGGAGGGTCGCCTGAGGCAACGGGGTTCCTGGGAGCGTGCAAAGCGCTCCCTGCTCCCCCCCCCCCCCCCCGGGGGAGTCGGGGCTTCCCTCACGCGAGAGCCGCCCGCGCCCGCCCCCCCCCCTCAGCCAAAATGGCTCCCGCTGTGACGTCACGAGAGAGAGAGAGAGAGAGGCCGGCGTCCCGCCCCACGTGGAGCACGGCCGCGCTATGTAAGGCTGACCAATCGGCGTCCGAACAAGGGCCTTCCCGGCCGCCATTGGCTCGCTGGGCCGCAGGCCGCCCCTCCGCCGAGTCGGCTGCCCGTCAAATCCACGCGGACCGATTGGGCGGCTTTCCTGCGGCTGCGCGCGCGGCTGCTGCTCGGGAAGGGCGCCGGATTCGCTCGGGGCGGCTCCTCCCTGCGGCTGAAGCCCCGCCCCCTGCGCAAGGGCTGCCCTGGAGGCCGCCTGGCCTGTCCTTTCCTGCGGCGCGCTCGGCTGGGAGGGGGCCGGGCTGGCGCCTGGGCCCCGGGAGCTGCGGCAAGGGAAGGGAAGGAGCGGCCTTGCAAGGAGCCGAAGCCTCGGAAGTCTTCCTGGCGCTGCTGGCGTGGAGGAAGGGCCCCGAGGAGTCCTTGGAAGGGCGAGCTGGGAGGCCTCGGAGCAGCTTTCGGGGGCTGGGCCCGCTTCCCCAAGTCCCCGGCCAGGCAGTCGCCGGGTGGGGGGGTCGCGTCTGCGGCCTTCTCTTGGGCTGATCTCTGGCCCCGGACAGCAGAGGCGCGGCGGGTCCTCGAGTCCGCCTCTCGGCCGAGAGGACTCAGGGCCACCGCACTGCCGAGAGTCTCCCCTGTGGCAGCTCTCTGCTTGGCCTCGGCGCGGCTTCTGGTTCCGACCAGCCAGCCGAGAAAAGACGATTCTCCTTGGCGAGAGATGGCGCCTCTTCCGTGCAGTCGGGGCATCCGGGAGCAAAGCAGCTCAGCTTCCTGTCGAGTTGCAGCCGGTCTTTGCACACCTGCGTCCAAGGGAGTCGTTGAAAGGAGGGATCCTTTGCGCTTTGCAGGGCGCCACGGCGGTGCCACAGCCCCGATTGTCGTCAGATTGGGTGGATGGAAGCGGAGGGCCTCATAGCAGCTCAGGTGGTTCCTTGCTTTGGTGTGCTTGGTGGGGTGGGATGCGCTTGGCCTCCCGTGGGTGAGGTGGGCAGCACCATCCTTTCTGGCCAATTCCGAAGCAGCTTTTGGTTCCGAGGGAGGGGAACAAGGGCAAGGTTTGGATTTGGAAATCTCAGAATCCGTCCAAAGTCACTTTATTCGATCTATATGCATAATATTAATCCATAAAGAGGACCGCTTTTTATCTCTGAGATATGAATAAAATTTATTTTGCTGTCCGAAAGCATTTTATTACCAATAATTTAACTTAAAAGAAGTCCACATTTTATTTTTCCCAATGATAAAAGTTCTGGCAAGTAATTTATTGTTGTTATTTATTTATTTATTTAAAATATTTTTATGGCCACCCATCTTGTGGCACACAACTTTAATATTATTTATTGCAACTCCTGGGCTATATCAGGTCGTTAGGTGAGTTAACTGCAGCTGTAATTTCCACGGTGTTACAAAGGTTGGGGGAGGACACAATGTCTAGGTTATGCACATTTAATTTTATTTCCAATGGCTTTTAATGGTTCCAGTAAAAAGCATCACATTTCTCTCCCTCCCCATATTTACAAAGAAGGAGTTACAACAAAAGGCATCAAGAAGATGGTATAGGTATACTTGCACCTGTGCCAGAATTTAATTTTCCTTTGAGAAGTGATTGTGTGGTTTTTCAAAGAATTACAATCTAAGGTATAAAAGATCGATTTACATTAATAGAAATTCAGGATTTTGAAAGTAAAGGGAAATAAGATAATATCCTCAGCTTGCAACAGCATTACAATGGCTTAGTAATGATGTTGGAAGTTACAATGGATTGAAAAAAGTGACTCGACCATTTTCACATGTACGATCACATTGCAACATATCCCTGATTGTGTGATTAACATTCAGACACTTGGCAACTCACTCATATTTTATGACTGCTGCGCTGTCCCAGCATCGTGTGACCCACAGTTCAGACCAAAAATTCAATTGTTGAGTTTTGCCCCTTCCTTATCTGTTAAGTGAATCACTGCAGTTGTTGAGTTGTGACATGGTTGTTAAGTGAATATGGCTTCCTCATTAAATTTGCTTGTCAGGAGGTCCCAAGAGGAGAACACCTGGGTTGGTTAAAGACAAATCATACCAGACAAACCTGGCCATCTCTGACAAAGTGGCTAAATTAGTGGATCAAGGAAAAACTGTTTACTTAGATTTCAGGAAGGCATGTGATAACGCAGACCCCAGAACAATGTGGGATAGATAGGACCATCACCCCCAGGTGGACTGGCGGTTGGCTGACCAAATACATCCAGCCTTCAATGGAACCAGGTCTGCACGGAGGGGAGAATGAGTGAGGAGCCTCCTCAACCTCTTCATAAAGGGTCCAGGACAGTTGGTCATGGTGTGACTTCTCCACACCCACTTCGCCCCAGGCCTTCCCTCAGAGCGAACAACCTCTCATGGGCTTTTTTTTTCTCAGCTGGCCCTCTGCCAGCACTCCACCCCGTCACTGGTCCCCCATCCTTCCCCCGCCACAGGCAGTTCATCCGGGAGCATTTGTTCCTGGCTGATTGGAGGCCTGGGACACGTCCTCCCCCACCTGCTTGGCTTCTTTCCCACATGATCCAGCTAGTTCCCCTCAGCTTCCAAAGGTTTTCAGACTCAGCAGACTCAGTCAATCCACTCCTGCTATGGTTGTGACTGCAGAGAAAACACTGTGGTGGCTCTTTGTATTCATTTGGTTGGTTGGTTTCTTTAATCCCACCTTTATTACTGTCTTAAGTAAGTCAAGGGGGCAAATATACCTAATACACCTTCCTCCTCTTGTTTTCCCCACAATAGTCCTGTGGGGGTGAGTTGGGCTGAGAGGAGCTGGCAGAGTTCCCCCAACTGCTTTTCTGGCCTGAGGTGGGACTAGAACTCACTGCTTCCTGGTCTCTAGAACCAAATTGGCTCTTTCTTTGCATTTGAATCAAAAAATAAAATAAAAGCAACTTCCATACTAGCAATTCAGCCTCAGGGATTCATCCAGCCTCCAAAGCCATCTCCAGATTTTGATGGTCCAATTGCCAGAAACTCGTGGCTTGGTTTCTTGCCCTATAGCAGCGGTCGCCAACTGGTGGGCCGTGAGAAAATTTTGGTGGGCCGCAGAGAAATCTCACTCCCAGAGCATCCCCCCAAAGCAATTAATCCAGGCTGCACAGAAACACAAGGCTGCGCCACCCGCAGGAACCCTTCCCGCCACTCACTCCTTACCTGGCAAACTTGCCTGCTAAATTGCTATTTTTCCTTTTTCTGACCATCCGGTGTTCTGCTGTGCTGGGAGATTTAGATTAGCTAGGAAGCAGGAAATGGTTGGATTTCTTGCTTTCTAGCTAGGCTTTTGATCTGCTGTGCTTTTAAGCACAGCCAAACCTCCCTCAGGACTGAAGGTTCTATTATTCAGTGCAGACTCGCAGCAAGCAAATTTGAGAGACTGAGCTAGCCGATGGCAGATAGATAGATCACTGAATGATTCTGTGAGCAACTCACCTGCCTACTTTGCCTGATTTTGGGGAAAAGTTGCTCTTTTTTAAAATAAAAAATTCAATATTTACATACATGGTGTGTTGTGAGTTAATTTTGTGAGTTTGCTAGCAAATTTTATGAGTTTGCAAGCAAATTTTATGTGACAGACTGAGCTAGCCAATGGCAGATAGATCTCTGAACGAATCTGTGATTCTGTGAGCCACTCAATTTGCCTGCCTGCTTTGTCTGATTTTGAGTAAAAGTTTCTCTTTTATAAAAAATCCAATATTTATATCAATATTTATAATATTTACATACAAGCCATGCCCAGCCAGTCACATGACCACCAAGCCACACCCACAAATTAGGCCATGCCCACAGGGAAGTTTGAACTGCAGGCTTATGGCTGCCACCAAATGATGCAGGGATGTGAAGTGGGGCTCTGTGCAAGCCTGACAAAATCCAAAGCATCTCCAGAATCAGACCTGGGAGAAGACAATGGCAAAACGCTTCTGAATTGTGACCAGGGAGCCTGGCAGAGAAACCATATTGGGGGGGGGGGGAGACGGGACGTGGATGTATATAGCTGTGACATGTAGATGAATTTGAGCAGCAGTGAGGCTGCTTAGCGTGAGGTAGCCCAGCTTTTAAGGAGTTTGCTGTTTCTGCTGCATGGCCTCTCTGGATCACGTAGGATTAAAACTGGGGACTCGGGGCCTATAATTGCATTGCACTTGAATTTTCTGCTTTCGTTTCCAGAAGTCGAGTGGAAGTTGCTGGTTTTGTATTTCAGATCAAAGGGTGGGGAGGAGGGGAAACTTTCTTCAAGGCTTTCATTTTTCCGTTTTCAGCATGCTCCACCCTCCCTCCTCCTCTCTCTGTCTCTATCTCAAAGAAAGCAGCACTCTTTGTAAGGCAGATCCAGCCCTTGTTGAAAAATTGCCTTCAGCCTCCCATAGAAAGGAATGTGATGGTCTCCCCCCCCCCCCCCCCCCCCGGTGTCCCCAAACTCGGATGGGCAAATAAGATCTAGGCAGGACCCTGGGCACACATTCATGGCTTCCATGGAAAGGGCCCCTGGGAGCTTCTCAATCATCCAGGTCATGGTTGCCACAAAACTGCTGCTTCAAAAGGCAGCTGGACTTTCTTTGTCTTTTCCCTTGAAGACTTCGTTTCAGCCAGAACCGAAGAAGCTTTCTGGATGAGAAACGAAATGTCTTCAAGGGAAAAGACAAAGAAAGTCCACTTGCCTTTTGAAAAACCACCTTTAGGACGGCCACTGAGAAAGGATTTCAGCGGAAGAGCAACAGCGATGAGCAAGTGGAAACGCAGAAGAGATGATGCAGGAAGCCAAAGGAGAAGCTGATTTCAACAAGAGTTAAAAGAACCAAGAGGGGGAAAATCCTAAGAAATCCTAAGGCCACACATCGAGGTGCAAACACGCCACCATCTGCCTTCTGCTTCCTGTGTTTGCTGATGATCACGATCACTCTGGGAGCTTCCGGTGTTCTCGGAGCTGAGGCTCCAATCTGCCAGTGTCCACTGACATCTCTTGGCAAGGAGACCCCCTCCCAACTCTCTGCGGTTTCAGTAACTGACCTCTGACAGGCAGAGCAGAGCAGAGCAGAATTTAAATGGTGGTTCTGAATGGCACATAGATGAGCCTCTCCCCCAATGGTGGCCACATCCCTACTAACAGAGATTATGTACAAATAAAGATTATGTGAAACCTGCCTCAAAAAGAAGTAACTGTGAGAGACCATGGAGTCCCAGTGAACAATCACTTCAATATCAGCCAGCAGTGTTTAGCTGCAGCCAAAAAGGCTAATACAATCCTGAGTTATACAAACAAAGGCATAGAATCATTAAAGATCATTAAAGGCCTATAGACAAAAACATATGAAGAACGGTTGCAGGATTTGGGCTTGGTTGCTAACTTTCTAACACTGAGAACAACTGACCGGTGGAAAAGCTTAACTTCAGAACTTGTGGGTGCTTCGTAAACTGAAGAAGAGACTGAACAGCCACCTGTCTGGAATGTTAGAGGGTCTCCTACTTGAGTAGGGAGTTGGGCTAGAAGACCTCAAAGGTCCCTTCCAGCACTATTCTGATCGAGTGAAGTCGTAGCAAGACTGATAATGGCTCGGAGTGCTCAGTGCTGCTAATGCAGCTGGATCGGAGGAGAGATGCCAGGAGGCCCTAGAGGCTGCTTGCATGAACAGCTGCAGAACTGGGAAGCTGCCCGGTCATCTCCAAGAGCAAGGCGACTGCTCGGCTTCAAGACACTGGTGGGGGAAACATTGAGTCTTAAAGAAGCAACCCTACTCCTGGGCAGATGGGCCCCTTCCCTACCGCCCCCGGGGTCTTTCCCCCGTCTGGAACGGGGGGGGGGTCTCAGATTTGCAGCAGCAGAATCCTTAAGAGCTATCTTGTGTGATGTAATTCACTGTAATCTTTTAAGCATTTGACAGTAGTTGCTTGAAAGGAGGAGGAACAAGTACATAATTATTGCACTAATTAAGCTGCCAAAACAGAATTCTGCATGGAGCACTTTGAAACTGTGAGCCCTTAATTCATTAGCATCTGCTATAAGCTTATTAAGCACCTAACAAGCAATTAGCAAGCTGTTAATTGCTGAAACCTGAATGTAAATAAATTCTTGGGTTAATTTCTTCCTCTGATAATAAAGAAAACATTATGAAAATTAACTGACAGTATAAATTATCTTTTATTTCCTAAAGTCTACTTAGACTTCTGTAAGGCATTTGACAAAGTAGGTCACAAATTACATCTTGGTAAGGTAGAAAAATGTGAGATAGGTAGCATCACTACCAGATGGCCGACAAACTGTACTAATGGTACCACAACTACATGGAGGAAGTAAGCAGTGGGGTACCTCGAGATTCCATCTTAGGCCCAGAGCTCTTCAATATCTTCATTAACCATTTAGATGAGGGAATAGAAGGGGAACTTACCAAATTTGCAGATGGTACTAAAGCCCATGTCACACTGCCCAACGGATGCAAAAAGGACACAGCGGACGAGCAAAATGTTCCATCTGTCGTTATCCGCTCTCAAAAGGGGCAAAAATTTGCATAACCGGAGCGGATAACACGGACGCATGGAGGATGCAGGGCGGATGCAAAGCGGATGCGGAACGGAAGCCTAGCGGATGGAAGCAGATGCAGAGCGGATGCACAGCGAAAGCCTAATGGATGCCTGGCGTTAATTGCGCATGCGGGGAGGATGCATTGCGTCAGCCCCGCAGACATAAGGGAAGCAGCTCGGAAGCAGGTCGCCATTCAGAGGAAAGACCTGCTGCCGGACGGATTGGCTGCCTTGCCTGCCCTGCCTGCATGTCTGCCTGCAAGCATTGCTGCCAGCCTTCCTGCCAGCCTTCCTGCCACCCTTGGTTCCTGCCAGCCTTGCTGCCAGCCAGCAACCCCACAACCATGCGGAAGCACAGCAAGCCTCAGCCATCTGCTGCCAGCCCTGGCAAGAGGGACAGGGCTACCATCCCGCCCCCTGGCCCTCACTCTGGTTCTGCTGGGGCTTCTGCAGCACGGGCTCACTCTTCTGGGGCTGGGGCTTCTGCTGCTTCTGCTTCTGGAGGAGCTGATGACAAGCACTCCAGCACCAGCCACCTCCACAGCACCTGCACCCTTCACCCCTGAGACTGAGCGACTAAGAGGAGTGCCAGAGACTCATTTTTGTTTTATAGCTTGTTGTTAATAAAGTCTATTTATGATTCACACACTTGCTTCATTTCTTTTTTTTAATAAAGTCTTGGTGGAAACTTTTAGAAATGGTTTAAGCCTTTGCTTGCTTGTGGGATGGGTAAGGATACCTGTGGGATGGGTAATAGCTGTGGGATGGGTTAGGATAGCAGTGGGACAGATAAACCTCCAGTGCAAGCATAGTGGGACTGTATGGTCCACCCTCCCAGGTGCCACACCTATGGCCCTTTATTATCAATAACGATATAATCAATCATCCACACATGTCAACATAAACACAACTCTTTATTAAACGCCCTGTTCATTGTAGGGCAACCAAACATACATGGCCCAATCTCATCCGTGTGATGAGACAGGCTGAAGGAAGCATCCATTAAGCATCTACCATCCTGTCTTGCCACTCCACTGCTCCAGCTGGGGAGTTGCACCAGTGTTTCAGGAGGTTGCGCTGCTTCTTCGCCTCATGTGAGGCTCTGTTGGGGCCTTGCACATCCTCAGTGTCGATCAGGTTTCGCCCTTGCCTCCATTCCCCAGGCTCCATGTCCCCATTGCCTTGTTGATGGTCCACAAGCCTGTTCTGCAAGACTGGGTAGCGGGTGCGCATGAGATTGTGCAGGATGCAGCAAGCTTCCACGATCCTCCTCATGGTCTCTGGGCTATGCTGCATGTTGGTGAGAAGTACCTGGAACCTGTTGGCCAGGATGCCAAAGGCGTTCTCCACCACCCGCCTTGCCCTGAACAGCCTGTAGTTGAAGATCCTCTCTTCACGGGTGAGGTATTTGGAGGTGTAGGGCTTCATGAGGTAGGTTGTGAGGGAGAAGGCGTCATCCCCCACGATGAAGTAGGGCACATCTTGCTTGTCGTTGGGCAGCGGGTCTGGATCTGGGAAGCCCACCATGAGGTTGCTTTCCAGCCCCTCCTTGAGGTGACTGGCGTTGTATACCTTGGGCATCTGAAGATGAGCCGTTGCCTGAAGCATCGATGTACATGAACTTGTAGTCAGCATCGACCATGGCGAAGAGGATGATGCTGAAGAAGCCCTTGTAGTTGTGATAAGTGGACCCCGACTTGGCTGGAGCTTTGCAGGCCACGTGCTTGCCATCTATGGCTCCAACGGCGTGTGGGAAGTTCCACTTCTGATACCACTGCTCTGCAACTTTCTTCCATCCTTCTTCAGTGGAGGGAAACTGGAGGAGATCCTCCTTGTATTCTTCGATGATGGCCTGCACCACTTCTCTGACAACAAAGCTGATGGTGCCGAGTGGCACCCTCCAGCCGTACTGCATGCTCCTGTAGGTGGTCCCTGAGGCCAGGTGGCGCAGAGTGAGTGCCACCTTGAGCCCAGGTTCCAGGCTGGGCGGGAAGTTGGTGTTTGTCTTGGTCAACCTGGGTGTCAGCCGCTGCACAAGTTCATCAAACATGGCTGGAGGCATCCTCATGAAATTCTGGAACGCCCGAGTGTCTTCGCTCCTGAGCTCCACCATCAGCTTGTTGTACAGTCCGTCCTCTGCTCTTCTGGCGAACCATCTTTGGACCCAGACTTTTTTTGGGTGCCTCCTTTTCTTCCCGTAGTAGAGTTCACAGAGCCTGCAGATGGCTTCGCACTGTTGCAGAACGATGGTGGCTGCCGAAAGGACTTGTCACAATGCACGGTGGACATGACTGGATGCTGTGGAAGAGGAAGAGTCAGATGAAGGCTGCAGAGGTCTGCACCGCTGGGCTGCTGTTCTGAAAGTGAGATCCAGATGTGTTGCTCCCCTTTTTATAGGCAGTATAGGTGTCCCTTTGCATCCTCTAGGCATCCTCTAGACATCCTTAATATCCGAGATAGGTCCCCTCTGCGGACGTTTTTTCCGTTTTAAACGCTTTGTTTCTGTGCTGCATCCATTCTGCATCCGTTCTGCGTCCGTTCCGTTTCCTCCCTGCGTCCGAGCGGATGCGAGTTGCGCGGATGCGGAACGGATGCCTAGCGGATGCAGAACGGACGAACTGGATACATTTTCTGCGCAAAAGTTTTGGGCAGCCCAAAACTTTTGGAGCAGATGAAACGTCCATAAACGGATGCTGGACGGATAGAGAGGAAGCCAAACGGAGGCAGTGAGTTCATCACGTTTTCCAACGGATGGCAAGCTTTTTTGTCCGTTTTACATCCTCTTTGCATCCGTTGGTTCGGTGTGACATGGGCTTAAGCTGGTAGGAGTAGCCAACACCCTAGACCCATTTAGGACTACTCGTATGGTTTGTCAGCCAGTTATAAATTCATCTGATGGTGATGCTATCTATCCCACATTTTTTCCTAGTTCACCAAGAGGTAGGCTGTAGTCTACATTGTTGAATGCCTTGCTGAAGTCTAAGTATATTATGTCCAAAGCATTTTGCTGGTCTACGAATTTAGTTACTTTGTCAAAGAATGAAATAAGATTGGTTTGGCATGATCTGTTTTTAACAAATCCATGCTGACTTCTAGTTATTACTTTACTGATTTGTAGATATTCGCAGATTTTTTTTTATTATCTTTTCCAGTATCTTCCCAAGTATTGATGTTAGTTTCCTGTGCCTGTTTTTTTTTCTCCCCTTTTTTGAAGATGGGAACCACATAAGCTCTTTTCCAGTCCTATGTTAGTTCCCTGGCGCTCCAGGATTTTTTTGCCGTATCCCATCTCGACCACCGAAATGGCAGCATGTCATTTCAATAAAGCTCAGGAAAAGTGACACAGAAAATAAACATTTATTGATATGTAGTGTAAAAGGGAGAGTAGAAATACATAAATGTCACCCAGAGAAAAAAGAATGATAATACTTTTAAGTATTAGTACATCAAAATCAGACAATTATTGTTCAGTTATTCAAGTTGCTGAGAACAAGAGCACTTGGTGAATTGGTTAATCTAAGCCTTCCAGGAAAGCAAAGTAAGAGGCATTCACTGAAATTACCAGTTTTGAAATCAACCTTCTCCCTACACATTTTGAGCCCACCCAATCTCTGCACAGGTTAACTTTCCCCACTTCCTTTCCTCTGTTTACAACCAGCTGCAATTCCTATTGCCTCAGAAAAATGGCAGTAGAGCCCATGGTCCATTGCAGTCCAACACCCTCTCGTTCTCTGTGCCTGGAAGGTCTTCTTTGCAAGTAGGCAAAGGGCAGGAATGCCCAATTATCTGGAAATCCAGGCCTTTGTGTTTGACCAGCACCCTAGACGGCAGAACCAACTGTCAGTTTGTTGAAGCAGCACCACCGCCAATCTCCAACTAAGATGCTTGTGGCAAGAGTGACTTGCCAATCAAGGAGCTATCTTCAGATGTCCACCAGGACAACATTCTGTCTTAGCATAGATACAGTGTGGCTTTGCAATTATTTAAGATCATGCTCATCTTCAGATGCTTAACATAAGTAACTGGCTTTTTTGAAGCAATCTGCTTTTAATATTTCCATGTAAAAAGGTGGATTTTTTCCCCAGGAACTCAGAACGCCATATATCTGCTTTTGGAACTATTCGAGAGTTACTTAAAAAGGAACACCAAGCTTTCCAGTCCTTTATATTTATTCCTAAAACACATAACATCTATCCCAAGTTAATCTTCTCACCAAAAGCCTTTTCCTGCATAAATAATACCCTTTATAGTGGATTATCATACATAATTTACAAAATACTGTATTTCAAGATGCTGCTATTAGCATAAAATCAAAGAATTCGCACAATTGGGGCCCATTGTTTGAATCCCATTGGCACAAGCTAAGGCACAGGCCTCACAGCAGGAGCAGTTCCCCCCAGAGGAAGGGGTCATTCGGGAGCCTCTTTCAGAACTCCAAGTGGAACGGAGCCACAGCGAACAGCCACGGCCACCAGTGCATCGAATGTACCTCAGGGCGCAGTTCAGTTCCCTGGTAACTGAACAGATGCACTTGCTGCTCTAGGAAGACAGAGGCCCCTCCCTCAGCCAGCCACAGATCGGGAAAGGACAAGCGTGTCTTCAGCCCTTGACCCACCTCCAACTCGTGGCTGGGAAAGGGGGGGGGGTGTCCAGCAATACAGGCAAGCCCGCTGCAAGAGGCACAGGTATTCTTTGGTTTCTGCATTAAAAAAAAACTTTTCTTTAATTTCCCCAACTATTTTAGTTGTTGATTAGCTTATCTGTAAACAGTTGATTTCTTCTTTTTTAAAAAAGTAATGGATGATTAAACACAAATCTTAGGCTGCTGTATTTCAAGGTTTCATAACAGCTTTTCATTTTATCTATCCCAGTCCTGCTGTCCTTAAAACTACAAATAAATCAGGAATCAACACTCTGTGAAAAACTATCTTGTAAAAAGCAAAATGTTATCTGATGTATTTTTCTCTCAAGAAAACAGCAATAAAAAGGCATCACTACTTCTAGCTAGTCTTCAAAGAGGCAGCTTGGCCAGCCAAGCCACCGGGGAGCCAAGGCCAGTCCCAGGAGGACACCTTCCGTCTGGGCCAGCCCCCCCCGCCCCCGAAGACGCAGGCCCACTGCTGAGCCCCTCCCCCAGCTCAGGACCTGGCACCTGCAAGGAGGGGGTGGGGTTAGCCTTCTTTTAGGGCTGTCAATCCGACATTCAGGAGAACTTCGCTTTGGTCATCATTTTGACAACCTATCAATGAAAAACGTCTATTTTCAGAATCACAGGTGATCTTTTTGTTTTTGTTTAAAAATGGGTTTGTGTAAATATTTTTCCATATTCCTGCTACAAGCAGCTGGTGGGAGTGGGGGTGTTACCATCTCCTAAGCATTAAGGGGCGTTAAGAAGTTGGTAAAGTGGCTGCAGCTGGAGGAGCCAGCTGGGCCTCCCTTCCCCTAGCAAATCAGCCCCTGGCGCATGCGGATGATCTGGAGCAAGGCCGCCTGCACATCTTCATCCATGTGACCCTACAAAATTCAAAGGAGACCTTTAAGAAAGTAAACAACTGAACACTGAAGACCCGTCCATTCCTGCTCTGAAGTTGGATGGTTGAATAAGCCTCCTTTAAAGGAGACAGCAGTTGTCCTGAAGGAAGTCACCCAGACCAAGCAAACCTCCCTCCCCAAAGACCCTGCAAGGCCACGCACCTGAACAGCACTAAGAAGGTGTGTCCGGTATATTGAGATGACTTCTTGGTGCTGCCTCTCAGCATCCTAAAAGAAAGGAGGAGTCTTCCATTAATTTTCTACCTGAAGTGACCAAGCAGATTGGCTTCACTCTTGTTGAGGAGAGGTGAGAGGTTACCCAAGGGACTGATGCTCCTGAAACCCCTGGAAATTCCTCCTGAGATTTTAATCCAGTGCTGACAGTGAGGAGTCCTTGGTGTTCTCCGAGCTTGCTTGTTTTCTTGCAGAGTAAAATATTGGCATACACCAGGAAAAAAAAAACCACATTTAAAAGGAAAAGATTTCAAAAGCTGGCAGGCTCCAGGAGAAGAGCCTTCTGAGTGGCTTTTGCCCTCTGGAACATCTTACCCCTTCCCTCCCTCCCGACGTTTCCTAAGAGCCTTCAGACCTGGCTGTGCCAGATGGTTTGGGGATCCAGTGGAGGAGCTTCCCAGTACAGGTGGTTGAATTAAAACTTAATCCCACCTCGCCATCCCCATCTGTCCAGCCCTGCTCTTTCCCATCTGATGTTAATGATTGTATCCACTGTGTTCTATGATTGTCGATTTTAATATTTTTAATTGTTTTATGTTGTAAGCCACTTAAAGTTGTTGTATACAAGATCGGTGGCAAATAAATTTGACAGACAGACAGACAAGACAAGCCCATTAGTCAATCAGTCAAGGAACCCTTGGGGCTCTCTCAGCTTGGCTGTTTGCTTGCAAACTAGCAGTGTACTGATGGGATCTAGTCAGGTCATGAAATGTCTGCAAGGAACAACCAGGATCAGAGAGGACCCACCCTTTCCCCCTAAGCTATTGTGATGTCTCCCTTGGACGACTCTAATTCTTCCTCAGAGTCCAGCTCAAGGGAGGATGAGCTCATTCCTGGGCATGTCAGGAACCGGGATAATTAATGACTTTGAAGGGGGACGCCTGAAAGAGTTTTACAGGAGGCTATGGCTGGGGACAGCTTGCAGGTCAGTGAGGAGCCACCTTCCATGGTGGATCTGAGAGCACGCAAGGCAGAGAAAAGACAAGAGCAATGGAGACCTGCCAGATTACTCGGGAGAAGGCCCTTGCCTGTCTTGATGGGTTACACCCAAAACTATTTATCATGGCAGGCAGAGAGAAGCGTTGCTGCAAACATGTTTCATTTACGGTTGTGCTTTCCTTGTGCTTCCTGCTTCACTTTGTGCCTCGGAGACTCTGGACGTCTCTAGCCAAGTTAACTCCTATATGTATTTCAGTATGGCCTGGTAGAGTTAAGTTTGTTTGGTGGACTTATTTGTTGGAGCAATTTTCCATTGTTTTATGGACTGTTGGCAATTGCTTTGTGGACTAACCTTGACCTGCTTGTGGCTGGATTTATTTGGGACAGTTCTGAGGCTGGGTAAAGGGAATTGCTGGGGAACATGAATAAACTTTCTAAAGCCACACTTTTGTGTATATGTGTGAGTGAGAGGGGTAGCACAGCAATATATATTCTCTTTTATAGGAAACAAGTGTTAATGGAAGGAGGAGCCATGCACTCACAGACAGCATTCAGGTTTCTTCTGCAGGTGTGCAGAGTTGCAAGTTATGCAAGGACTGAGATATTATTCTCCCACCGTGTCTAAGTGTGGCGCTCCTAAGACATTGCAATGGGTCCCAGAGTCCTACTTACAGCCAGCTGCTGCTGCAGAGTCTTCACCTGGTTCTGGAGTACTTCCATCTGTGGAATTTGCCTCTTTGCAGGAATGTTGTGGGTAAGCTGTGAGAGGCCATTAAGAGCCTGTTTGAGCCGTTCCACATCATTGAGAAGCTCTGTTATCTTCAAGAGAGAGATTGATAAAATTTCCATGAAAAAAAAAAGAAAGCCATGGCCTCCCATCACCCCTGGCTCACAAACAAGGAGAAAGAATACAACCCAATCCCTGGGATTTGGGCAAGTTTCATCTAGAAGAGGACAGAAATCCAGCTTTGCCCACAAGAGAGAGATGACCCCGTTTTCACACTGAATTCTTGCCTAACATAAAAAGGAAGTAGGAAACAAGTGCAGACATCTCCACACTGAGCAGCTCTTGTCTATTTTGTTGTAGCTACATCAACAGCTTTGGAATGACGACCTGCTACTCCACCCATCCCAACTACAGGAGGAAGGAGGAATGCAGGCCACCCAAATCGAGACAGACTTCAGGTCAGAAAGCCAAACTCCTGAGCACTTTAAGATGATGACTGACCAAGGTCGCTTGTCTTCTGGGTATTATTTTTTATTCAATGGCAATGCTGTGGTAATGCAATGTCCCTTCAGAGCTTGCCGCAACTATGCTACAGTGACTACATGGGAGCTACTAGGCGTTCAAATAGAGATGGTGGGCATACTGTAATTAAACAAAGATGTGAAAAAACAGTGGCAGGTTTTCAAATTCCCCACACGTGAACCCAAATGTCTGCAGAGGAAAATGTGAGCACAAAACCTGATAGTGCGGCGTTTGCTCACCTGGAAATCCTGTAAAGGTCCTCAAGAGATCAACTACTGGCAATTTAATGTCCTTGGGGGTTTCCATAAAGTACTTGTGTGGGATTTATAAATGCCGCTTTTTGGAAGCAACCATTCTCTAATGGCTTCCTACATAAGACTCCATTCTAAAGCTACTGAAAGGAAATCTATGCTCGGAGAAGTCAGCCTGGCCTCCTTAGGCACCTCAGCTCCCCTGTTTCAACTGGCTCACCTTGTTATCTTTGGCCTCCACCTGCTTGGCAGACTCCTGGATCCTTTTCTGCAATTCCACAATGGTACTCAGAGACTTGTCACACCGCTCTTTCTGGTCTTTGATTTCCTGCTCAATGTTGACATTTCTTGGCTGAAGCAGCTCCTTCTCATCCCTCGAGGATGGCTCCTCTGCATTTGCCTTCAGCGAATCGTCTTGCAGCTTCTCCATCTTTTTAGTCAGCTCAGCTACCTTCTCAGCCATGCTGCTCACCTGGCCTTCCAGCCTGCTTCTCATCCTCTTGTGCTCAGATGCCTCCACCACCTCTCTCTTCTCCAGCTTGCTTAGTGCTTGCTTCGTGCTCTGAAGGTCAGAGTGTAGCCGAGAGACCTCTTCTTTTCTGGTTTGGTTTTCTTCCTCCTTCTCTCTCCATCCGGACTGGAGAATTGCCATTTCCTTTTCTAGCCTTGCTTTGATTTGGGAGTGTTCTGCCAAAGGCACCGAGGTGGCCTGTAGATGGGCCAGTTCCTGCTGCAGCTTTTGAGCTCTCTGCAACTCTTGCTGGTTTTGGGTGGCCTGGCTGTCAAGTTCTGCTTTCAGGCCCTCAATGGTGCAGCTGAGCTTTCTCTCCAGGGCCTCCACCTGCTCCAGAGGAACATACTGGCCCTGCAAGCGGCTCTGCAGGAGGAGCACCTCTGAGCGCTGCCTGGCACTCTCCTCCTGAAGCCTCTCCTTCTCTCCTGTGACCTCAGCAAACTTTTGCTGCAGCTCCCTTAACTCCTTGCTCAGGTCGTCCGCCTTGCTTGCCAACATTCCCTCCATTTCATGATACTTCTCTGCAAGGATATAGTTTTGCTGCAGATCATTTTGGACAGTCAGGATCCCTGCTGTTAACTTTTTGATTTCCTCGGTGTGTTTCTGGATTTCTTCCTCTTTTATTCTGAGCTGTTCCCCCTGTTCCAGGAGTTGGTTTTTCAGCTCCACCACAGTTGCCTCAAAGTCCCGCTTCTTTTCATCCAAACTGGCAAGGGGAGCATATTTGGACTTGATGCATTCTTGGATCAAGTCAATCTCCTTCTTCTGGGCTTCAATCTCTGCATGCAATTGAGCAACTTCTTCTTGCTTTTCTTGGTACTTTGCCAGCATTGCAGAGTTGCTTCTCTGAAGGTCCTGAATAGTTGCATTCAGAGCAGCAACTTTACTGTCGTGGTCTTTTGTACTGAGATATTCAGCCTGCATTTGACTTTGCAGCCCCCTCAACTTCTGTTTCATTGCACCATTCTCCTCATTGACTTTCAAACATTCCTGCTTCACCTTTTCCATCTTCTCCTTCAGGTCTGACAGTTCTTCACCTGTTCTTTCCAGCATGATGTTCAAGGCAGTTTTTGCCTCTTCGTGAGTTTCTGAAGAGACATACTGCTCCTTCATGACCTCTCGGAGAGCTGCATGTTTAGTAACCAATTCTGAAACTTTGGCCTGTTCTTTTTCATATCTTTTGTTAAGTTCATTAAGCTGCTTTTGTAAGTCTGCCAAGGCAGATTTTAAGATTCCTATTTCCTTCTCATGCTTTTCAGGAGGAATGTAAATTGTCTGAAACTTACTGATCTTCTCTTGTAAAGACAGCTTCTCCGCTAGTAGTTTCTCTACTTCTCCTTTATACCGGTGATATTTTTCAGTGGTTTCCGTCACCTTCTTGTTCAGCTCTCCTACCACTTTCCTGGTGTCTTCATTGATCTTCAAAGGAACATACTGGGTCTTCACCTCACCCCTGAGGGTCTCCATCTGCTGCTTTAGGAGGCTATGGTCCATCTGAGCCCTTTCTACTGCCTTCTGCAAGGCTTGGTTTTTCTGTTTAAGTTCCAAGTGCCCCTTCTCAAGCTCACGGGCCCTTTGCTCATATCTGCTTCTGACGTGCTTATGCTCCTCTGGCTTCACATAGTGAGCAAACTGAGCTTTCTGCTTCTCAAGCTCCGTCCTAAGATGCTGAACTTCTGTGCACAACTTTTCACGCTCTTTCACCAACTCTGCTTGCTTCCAGTCCTTCTCATCAATTTCACTGGAAAGAGAACTCTTCATCTTCTCAAATTTGTTAGCCAATTTCACTGTCGTTTCCTTCAGCTGCTCTTCTGCCTCGGAAAAAGTCTTCTCCCTTTTTTCACGTTCCACCTTCAACATGCCAAGTCCTTTCTGCAACTTTTTGTTTTCCTCCACCAGCCTTGCTTCATCTCGTCTGAATTCTTCCACTAATAGCTCATTCTGTTTCAATTGATTCCTCAACTTGCCCACTTCAGCTGAAGCTCCCTCATACTTAGCCTTCATGTCTTTCAGCTGCTCCTTCAGCTCCTCAGTCACCTTAGTGCTACCTGCAGCAGCTTCATTTGTCAGGTGATCCTTCAAGGCAAGAAAGTGGGTCTGCATCTGCTTCACTTTCCCTTCTGAATCAAACATTCTCTTCTGCACATCTTTTAAAGCATCTTCCAGTTGTTTTATCTGCTGATCTGACTCTTGCTTAATTCTTTCACACTCACAGTCCAGGGCTTTGCATTCTGCAGTCTTGTGGGACAGCTCTGCCTGAAGCCTGCTGAGGTCACCTTTGGCTGTCTCATAACAGCTCTTGATGCTGCTGAGCTCTCGCTTGAGAGTATCTGTCTCTGAGGTGCAACCCTGGGTTGGGCTTAAGAGCTCCAAAGGCCTCACCACTGACCGGCTCTGGAGATTAGCAGGCGCCAAAGCAAGGATTTGCTTTAAACAAAACAAAGGTATTTGTTAAGTTTCATGCAACGATTTCTATAAAACAGTAACTTCTAACCGTTTTTGATGTAAAAGAAAAAGCCTCCATTTAGTTCAACTATGGTATTTTGAACGCCACACCCCCAAGTTCATTCCATAATTTTTCAGATTAAAAGGCAGACCTATGTTGGTTAGAAGGATGGACAGTATTAATGTGTTGCTGGATCACCGATTATACTTAGGACTAAAAGTAGAAAATAGGTGTAAGGACATCCCTCCACTAACATGAAAGTATTGCGTCTAAGTTTTACTAACTTGGAGATTAAAATGCAAAACATGTGGGAAGGGTTCAGAGGCTGAAGCAAGTGGGGCCACAATGGGAAGGAAATAGCCTAGATTATGTTCTTTTTTTTTTTTGGAAAAGGCCTTGTTTTTAAATAGCATTAAACCAACCTTTCAGCGCTATTTTTGTGGTGAATATGTAGTCTTTATGAACTTCCCACCTCAAAAGGGCAGAAAAGCCAATTGTGACAACCATAGTTGCGGGGCAAGACCAACAGCAAAAAAAGGCAGGGGGAAGAGGGCAGTTTGGGGGCATGTTTTTGCTTCTCAAAGCCTCCGCCTTCTCATCGGTGGAGCTGCTACAGGAAGCTCTGCTGAGGAATGTAGCATCTCCAAGGGGTGCCCACTAACAGACTTAGATGCCAAATAATACATGGATCGCACTTGGAAAGCAAACTGGAGTTGCATTGGAAGCAACAATGTTCAGGTACCTGGGATCCTGCAGAATAGCCTGGGTCCATCATTAGTACATTTTCTTTCCCTTAAGAAAAAACAAAACATATTCCTTCTTTAATTTGAAACAAATGTCAAAATATTATATTTTTAAAAAGAAAAAAAAATCAAACACATACTCTGGTTACACCAACACTTTTTTGAAATGATATTCCATCTCTTCAGATGCACCAAGTATTTCCATATGCTTGCACAAACATTTGGGAGGTGAAAAACACAGTACTAATTATATTAAACTGACTTAACTTAAAGTAATATTAATAATCCAGTGTTGGCTTTATATAGAAGAGTTACCACAAACATCATGACATTAGTAAGCTATTACTATTGTGAGATATAAAATATTATTTTATTTAGGCTACAGGTGACAGATCTGGAAATCAAGATAGCTTAGCAGTTTCACAGTAGAATCTCCTCGGAGATTCCAAGTATGAATGGCTACTTTAAGGTTAGTGGCAGAAAACACGCAACTGAAACTGCCAGAGGCTGAAAGCAGACAGATTCCATCCCAGGGTTTTGAAAAAGCTGTCAGATGTGACCTCAGAACAACTGAACCCTCTCTTTCAGAGCTCCTGGAGCATGCGGGGACTATCAGAGGGCTGAAAAAGAGTTGACGTGGTTTCAGTCTTCCAAAGGGGAGAAGGTGTGTGGATCCAGGAAACTACCGACCAATCAACTTGACACGGATACCTGGGTGAAATCCTAGAAACTAGCAAGGCAATTGCTAGAAGCCAATATGGTTTTTTAAAAAACAAATCTTGCTGGATATACCTTATTGCCTTCTTCAACAAAGTGACTAAATTAGTGGATCAAGGAAATCCTGTGGACATAGTTTACTTAAAACTTCAGCAAGGCCTTTGACAAAGTAGAACACAGTCTGCTTCTTGGTAACCATATAGGTTAGACAGCATCACAACCAGATGGATTCACTGTTGACTGACCAACCACAATTGGCATTTGGTCCTAAATGGAACTGCATCTCCATGGAGGGAAGCATGCATCGGGATACCCCAAGGTTCTGTCTTGGGCCCAGTGCTCTTCAACATCGTCACAATGATGTGAATGAGGGGATAGAAAGGGATCAAATCATCAAATTTGCAGATGACATCAAACTGGGGGAGGGGGACAGTTAACATTTTAAAAGATAGATTTGAGATCCAGAAGAACTTTGACAGACTGGACCTATATAGCCAAATTCATAAGTGATGAGAAAAGTAAGGCAAGAATTAAGGCACTTAGGCAAGAAAAACCAAATGCACAGGTACAGAATAGGTAGTACATGGCTCAACAGCAGTATTTGAGAGAGGGATCTAGAAGTCCTAGAGGACAGTCAATCGAGTATGAGCCAGCAGTGTGCTACAGCTGCCAAAAAAGCCAATGCAGTCCTAGGATGCATCAACAGAGGAATAGTATCAAGATCACGAGAAGTGATCGTGCCACTTTATACTGCACTAGTGAGGCCACCCTTGGAATACAGCATCCAGTTTTATTCACAATACAAAAAAACCACCCTACAAGGTGTGCAGAGAAGAGCAACAAAGTGGTTAAATTGTAAGATGAGTGATTGAGGGAACTACTATGACCAGTCTACCAAAGAGGAGGATTAGGACCAATATGATAGTACTGTCACTTCTCGTGATCTTGATACTGTTCCTCTGTTGAGGCATCCTAGGACTGCATTGGCTTTTTTGGCAGCTGCAGCACACCACTGGCTCATACTTAACTGACTGGTGTGGCATTTGAGACATTGCACTAGGAGTAGGGAAGTCCAGGTTTTTGTCTCCTTAGTAATGCCACACGTGGAATATTTCATCTTGTTTTGGTCACCACATGACAAAAAAGGGGGTTGAGACTGTGGAAAAATTGCAGAGAGCAATTAAGTTAAATAAGGGCCTGGAGTCTAAAATATATGAATAACATGTTCAGTCGTATCTCCAGCATGGGTTTCCTCAGCCTTCTTGCTGTCAGCTGCCAGAGTAATGGGGAGGGAGCCTCAGATATCTGAGATGGAGAAGTGTCCTGGTGTGGTCCCATGAGAACTGAGGTTTGCATTCATGCATTATGGCACTGCTGAGTAGAGATGATTACCCTCCGTCAAGGTCAACCATCCTGAGACTCCAGATGGGAGAAATATCCAAAGATGGGCCTTTTCATAACATCATACTGGATGTTGGTTGGACTCTCAGTGCCGGACCCTGGGGGGAAGGATCTGGGGTAGCTCAATCTGTAACTTTTGTGCGTTTTGAATCAGATCTTGTCTTGCTTTCGCTGCTATCATTTCAAACGTAGTAAAAGTACCTCTCCTCTACCTCAATGGAGTTGGGGGTTTTCTTTCTTGACTTTTGAACAGAAGCAGGCCTGACAGAATGGTTGCAGGTTTCGGGTCTGGCTTGTCTAGAGAAAAGAAGGAGTTGGGGTGACCTGGTAGCAGTATTCCAATATTTGAGGGGCCATCACAAAAGAAGAGGGGGTCAAATTATTCTCCAAAGCACCAGAAGGCAAGAGAAGAAACGACAGATGGAAACTAATCAAGGAGAGAAGCAAGCTGGAATTAAGGAGAAATTTCCTAATAGTTAGGACAATTAACCAGTGGGACAGCTTGCCTCCTGAAATATGGGGTACTTCATCACTGGAGGTTTTTAGGAAGAGACTGAACAGCCACCTGTCTGGAATGGTCTAGGGTCTCCTGCTTGAGCAGGAGGCTGGACAAGAAGACCTCCAAGGTCCCTTCCGGCTCTATTCTGAAGTGAATTGAAGCCTTGTTTACCTCCACCCCCAACACATACACAAATCTAAAAACAGATGTCACAAGACTCATGAACATCAACAACTGAGGATGAAACATTCCTCCAGAAAAGAGACAGAGAGCAGAAGATAAAGGAGAGGCAAGGAAGGCAGAATATTATAAAGTATTGGAAGAACCAGCTTTCTCTCATCTCTTAAAAGTGCACAATGTCCAATATTGAGCTATTTGAGCATCCTCCTGTTGTCCATCGCTTGGGAGGCATGTGACTGCATGGGCATATCCATATTCCTTCTGCACATGGACTCAATTCCACTGAGAAGCCTACCACATCTCAACTTCACCCCACTGCCTGCTTACTTAAAAAAAACACTACATTGTTTTGGAAGAAGTCTGCTAGGAATTCATCTGCTTCCTGAAAGCACAATTACACGATGCACTAATAAGCAACTGCAAAACTGTACAGACAGACTGCCTGGCATGCTGAAGAAAATATCAAAAACTACCTACTGTTGTTAAGGCTGCTTCTGGATCCTGCATGATCACCCTGAAATCACAAAAAACAGATATGGTTTTACATAGCTAATTGGTTGCCAATCAGGAGCTTAAAATTCCTTCAGAATTACCAATGATAAAATTCAAGGTCTTGTAAAATGTATGGAAGTTTCATTCTTATCAACAAAATATATACAAGAGATAGTAGTACACAACCGAGCTCTCTAACTAAACAAAGAGAAGTTACAGTTTCAACCTATTCTGCATTGGTCAGACCGCAGCCAGATTATTATGCCCAGTTCCGGCTCTGCATTTGGGGACGGATATTCACAAACTGGAGAACACCTGGAGGACAATGGTCAAGAGGCTCAGGGTGGGCAACAGTAGAAAGCATCGGCTGCTCTTAGCTTGGACAAAGGAGTCTGCAGAAAGAAAAGGCTGTTTCTATCTGAAGGGCTGTCATACAGGCAACTGGTCAGAATTGATCCAGAAAAGGGGCAAGAAACGATGGTTTAAAATACAAGAAGTAGATTTATCAGGGAAAAAAATCTGTCTTGGCAAGAGCCATTCAGCCATGAAACAGAATGCTTTGGTGGGCGGGGGACGGATGGACGGGGTAGGGGGACCGACTCTTTTTTACTGCAAGTACTGAAACAAAGGTCATCTGTTGAGGATGCTGTAATTGTGGATCCTGCAGAGGATCAGAATAGATGATCTCCTGGATTCCTTCTACCCCTTACATTCTGTGATTCTCACCCAATTATTTCTTCTCTGTCTCCTTCTCTCTCTGTCTATATCTCCCTGCCCCCTTTCTCACACACACACACACGTTTTCTGGTTCTGCAAAGGACCGCTAGAACTGAAGTATACCTTTCAAATGAAGGGACATTACCTCATGGAAACGGAGTTTTGACTTCAGAGCTTCAAGCATTCGCAGACTCTCTTCTTGTTGCTGTTCCTTTGTGGCCAGAAGCCTCCTAAGCTCATCTTTCTAGAAGAGAGCAACAGTCACTGCTATGGGAGCCAGAAATGTCTGATTCTCTTTCTGGGATAATATACTTTATAGATTGGATTTACATAAATCTCCCACAGTATATCGCAATCAAGCAGGCTAAAGTTACTTGAGACTTAACATATGCTGCTATTACATAAATCCTATACGTTAGCACAATTAACCCAAAATGTTTTTAAAACACCCATTGCCATTAATTTATGATTTTAGATCTATTCGGCAATTATCCAAGGAGATGGAAAAATATTTTCGTTTCAAGTTAATGACAATGAACAATAGAAAGAATTTCCTTTTTTACCTCAGTTTCAAGATCATCAGCAACCATTTGCTCCTAAAAACAGAATAGTACACATATTCAGATATTTGAAATTATTGTTTCTTCCATCATTCATGAATGGAGTGCTATAATTCACCTGGCAAATAATATTTTTCCTCTGTATTTCATATATTGACCCAAATTTGGCTAAAAAAATATTCTCTACACAGACTTTTTCTGCCTTGCATTCATATCCCCACAAAAATAACCACAACAACTAGATTTGTGAACAAAGGACAAATCCCGTCCTTTTCAATTCCAACTCCTGGCCAATTTTCTGACAATTCAAAGAAGCCACAATTCTGAGACCAAAGTTGCAAAAGGGGAAAGCCTCTCCTGATATGACTTTCTTTCCTTCCACATAATTAAGAAAATCTTAATAAATCACATCAATTGACTTAGAAGCCATGCCAATACAGCCTGTTTTTAAATATACTGTTCTGACACAAGAGGAAGAATAGTCAATCAAAGCCAGAAGGACAAGTAGTTGGTAACAACAATATGACTTGATCCCCAAATGCAGATTAGCACTTAAATTTCAAGATCACTCTATTTAAAATGAAAAACCAGAGAAAATGAATACACCCCTCACTTTAATTATCGTGAGAAGCATCCTGCAGAGGGCAGCCAGGTTAACCCCAGAAATGTCTCCTGGCCTCAACTGCTAAATCATCATCCCTCTCCAGAAGGCAAAGCTTCTCCTTGGGCACACTGGCCACTACTGCAGCTTTATTTTCACTGCTGCTGAAAGTGGTGCCAGATTCCAGCCACGGGGGTTCCCCTTCCAAAGGCAGACTGGGACTCTTCTGTCAGAGAACATGGCTGAGTAGAAAAAAATGTCATCCCCTTTATTCGAGCCATTGTTCAGAAAGGGATGGTAGAGAAAAAGAAAAGAAAGAAAATCTGGGGATTGAGGCTTGATAAAATACCAGTAATCTCAATTAAGTCTTCAGCATGCAACACAAACTGGGACTTGTTACCTCATTCAGCTGCAACTGCAACCCATTTATTCTGTCTAGGAAGATTCGTTGTTCCTGTTGGATTTCCCTCATTCTTCCTTTTAAGTCTTCGTTTTCTCTTTCTAATTCCTGGAGACCAAAAAATAATCTTATTCAAAGTGAAGAGGATGCTCATCAGGCATTGCAGCTAATCTTAGCCCCCACCCAAGGGAGCATTCTCCTGACTCCTCCTGAAGCCACATCTATGGAGGGGAAAGCAGGACCCCCAGCACCCCTCCTCACTGGCAGAAAGCAGCCCGTGGCCGCTTCCAGTCTGCTGCCCATCCTCCACCCCTGCCAAGCACTGCTGGGCTGCAGGCCAAGAGTCGCCCTGACATCTTCTCTCTCCCTGTTTCTCTGAAAGAGCAAACCTCGGCCACTCATGGCTTCCATCACCTTCTAACCCACAGAAGGCAGGGCACACACCACAACTCTGCCCATCTCCCTTCCTCGCAGCAGTCCGTGCCCAGTCAGATCTTGGTGTCTGCTAAAGGCTACTGCAAATGATATAAAACTGCAAGAGCCTTGTCCTCTTCAGAAGAAAATTAAAAAGCCAGGAGTCCTCAAGAGTACAACTGGGACAAGAATTGCCATCATTAAGTGAGGTGTCAAGTGACAGCAATGCAGACAAATGCTGGTTTTCGTCCAAACTTCAGACAGGCCAGGAAGCCTCTGGCAAAGACTGTGGGGCAGCTGGTTTGAAAAGCTGATGCTTTGTGGATTTGCTTATAAATAAAGGATAGAATATGTGATGAAGAGTATTTCTTAGCCTTCTGGGGGAGAAAAGTTGTTTTATTTAAATAGCTTTATATAATAGCTTAATATAATAAATATATAAACATAAAATGTAAATAAATATATAAACAAATTTATAAATTGTTGGGATGAAGATTGGAAGTCATTTATATTTTTCATTATATTTTTTTTCTTACACTTTTTATTCTTTCCATTTTGTCTTTAACCTTCATTTGTATTAATTTTTTACTACTGTAATGAAAAATTTAAATTCAGAACTTTGATACTATATATGTTGACAGCAGCAACGTGATTCCCACAATAGATGAATGACTGCAAAAGTTGATGGAGTTGGCAGAGATGGCTAAACTGACTGCTTGGATTAAAGACAAAAATAGAGCTACTTTTGTTCCTACTTAGAAGCCGCTTCTGGACTTTGAGCATGAGGTGGAAAAAAATGAAATTTTGACTTTGGGTTTTACCGATTAGGTTTGTTGTTTTAGAGATAGCTGGTTTATACAGTTATGTAAAAATAAAAAAAAATGAGGTTTGATGTTATTAGCTTATTCTACTGCACTAAAGGGAGTTGGAAGTCAACAGCTTTTCTTTCTTTTTCCCCTTTTCTCCACACTACTCCCTTCCCTTTTCCCTCCCCTATCTTTCCTACTATTTTCTTTTGTATTTTTGTATCTTATAGTATTAATATATAAATAAACTAAATTAAAAAAGGAAAGAAGAGTTCCAAGAAATTTAACAAGTTTGAGAAATCCTTGAGAAAAAGAGAAGTTTATAATTACTTGACAGACATTCTAGAGAAGAAAATGATTTTATTCTATGAAGATAAGCTGGAAGGAGTGACTTAAGTTTAATTTATTGGAATCAGGATTAATTTTTATCAGTCTGATATATGTATTTGAAAGTCTCAATTTAGACCTATTTTAGGTTTGAAAATGCATTTTTCTTTATAATTCCTTTATAATTAAATAATTCCTAAAGCTTTTAAAATATTATTGAAAATGTATTTGAAAGTATCTATGTTAAGTTAAAAAAGATACATTAGCCTAAAGAAAGTCTTATGGATGTATACAAGAAGAAACATTTTATTCTATGAGGATAGGTTGGAGTGATTTAAATTTAATGAGTTAACTGGAGTTGGATTTTTATTGATCTGAACTATGTAATTGAAAGCAAACTTTAATGCAGCTTGAATTTTGTTGGTGTTTATAAAATGAGTTTGAAAAATTTTCTTTCTTTCATAGTTTTTGAGTAATTTTTAAAGCTTGCGAAGTATTACTGAAAAGAAATTTTAAAGTATGTGTGTTAAGAGAAAGTTTAAAAAGATGTATTAGAACATTTTTAGAAATGTTTTTAAAGAAAAGTTCAGTGTTTAAAAATAAATGAAAAAAGTATGTTTTCCTTTTAAGGCTAAAGAATCTGAAAGAATATAGTTTATTATGTTAATATAAATGGTGATAGTTTGATAAATGGTAGTCTTTATAAACAGAAATATATATTATTTCCATAGAAAGGAAGAAAAAGCAGAAATAGTTAACTTGATTGCTTTATTCAAAGAAGATAATATATTTAATTATGTCTTTTATTTGGAAATTGCTTCTGGATTTTGTGCTTGTGATGAAAAAAATGAAACTTTGATTTTGGTTTTGCTGATTACATCAATTTGTCGGTGGTGCAATGGTTAGAGGGCAGTACTGCAGGCTACTTCTGCTGCAGCCAGCTGCCTGCAACTTGGCAGATCGAATCTCACCAGGCTCAAGGTTGACTCAGCCTTCCATCCTTCAGAGGTGGGTAAAATGAGAACCCAGATTGTTGGGGGCAATATAAGCATAAATATCATGTAAACAGCTTAGAGAGGGCTGTAAAGCACTATAAAGCAGTATATAAGTCTAAGTGATATTGCTATTATAGAAATGGCAAGTATACATTAACGTGTAAAATTAAAAAGTTGAGGCTGCAATGTTATCTTCTACTGTATTAAAGAAAGTTGGAAGTCAACACTTTTTTTTCTTTCTCCCCTTTTACCTTATATTTTCTTTTTCCTTACCTTTGTTTCCTATTATTTTTATTTTCCTTTGTATTTTATATTTTGTTAAACTAATAAAAAAATTGAACCCCCCCCCAAATTAAAATTGACACATTTGCTGCCGTTACTTTTTCTCATGATTTTTTTTTGATTAAATTTTAATATTGATTAAACATTTAATTTTGAAGGACTCTTGAGAAGGTTTTAAGAGGACTCTCAGGAGTCCTAGGACCACCCTTCAAGAACCTAGATTAATATAGTTATTAAAAATACATGTGAGACCATGATTTCCAGTGGAAATCATGTGTTTTCACTCATCAGTTGCCAGTTGCTAACCAAATTTTTGTTCCCACTCTCTGAAGACCAACCTTCAATGATAAAGAAGGATATGGGGTACATCTAAGCAACTGTGAATCTGCTCTAGAGCTTCGTTTGTTCAAGGACCTTCAGCTGGACTAAGGAACAATGACTGTGTCATAAAGGAATTGTGCCAATGGCATTCCTAAAATGGTGTTCTGGCAGCAGGTGCTCTTCCATCACCACCATCATACCCCGTGGGGTAGCCTCACCCAGCCTATCTAATGAGTTCCTGCTTATATGTAATTGGCCTGCCATGGCCCGGAAGAGCACCATGTTCTTTTATATCCATCAATGAGGCATGTGTGCAAGTTTGACATGTTGGCAAAGACATTATTATCTTTCTCTTTTGGTGGTTCGTTTGTATGTGTTCCTTTGGCAAGACTGTGCAAATATCCTGCCAAGGCTAGGAACTGTCTAATGTTTGCACCAGGCACTGCAGGACTCTGAGAACTAGTTTAGGAACAAATTGAGAGTTTTCAGGAGCTGATCGTGTCATATTATTTTCAGAGTCAAAGGCACTTCCTTCACCTGTACATTCTGGTGCTCCTTCAGAAATGGTTTATTGCTCACTTCATCCAAGATATTAGGTTGAGTCCATTTGGGTAGCATGCTGGGCACCTGGAAAGATTGTTGAAGATCATCTTCAGTAAGAAAATATTTCAGAAATAGTAATTATCTGCACAGGTTCCCTCATTCCTTACATTCACATTAAGCAACTGCAGACTGGACAGAGGTGGTAAGTTTGACCACAGATACTGATAAAGAGAGCTGATCACATTGAGAAAGGCCACAATCAGTGTTGATGCCAACAATATAATATCTTCCCCAGAAGGCAGATCTTTCTCCAAACTGCCTTCAAAATTAGAGGCTTACACCTAGAATCCTTACCTTCAATAGTTGCTGCCCTTTCTTCATTACTTCATAACCTGCTAAAAAACAAAGCTTCTGTTTAGATATTCTGTCCAAGCTCAGGAGGAATGTGAAAAAAAACAAACTTATTCTTTAGAAGCTGCTAGTCTGCATTTTCATTAATATTTTATACCCAACAATAAAGAATATGAATTTCAAAGATGATTTAGAATAGCCGCCTCAAGCTGAAACCCTTTGGGATTCAATGGATTACACACCCACTAGTAATATGAGCTGGATATGTTGAGAGTAATGCCTGAAGGGAAATTGATAAAACTCTAACAGCACCTGGCAAACAAGAAAAGAACATATGCTGGTTTATTTAAAGGGTTTATATGCCCCTCACATCAACAAGGCCTGTGAGGCTCAGGAGGAACTGGAGAAATGCTAGACATAAACAATGTGCAAATGAAAAAGAAGTTAATTAGTAGTTCATCTCAAAAATATCAGTACAGTCTGGTTTGCAAAGAGTCCAAGAAAACAACATTCTGCCTTGAGGAACTCACTAATCAAAGACAAGTGGAATCTTCTATTACATTTTTCAAGATTCTGTACCTAACATATAATCTTTGCATTAAAGCATACTATTTAAGTCCTGCTTCCTTGAAGGTGCCCAGGGAGCAGCTTACAAACCCCATTTTCATAAATAAAGCACCAGCTTCCTTGCTTGCTTGCTTGATTACATTTGTGTAGCTGCCCATCTTAAAGTGTGGGCGGCTCAGAGCAATGATAGAGCCATAAAACAAAATCATTAAGCAAATAATCACAAAATTTCATGGCAGAAAGGAAGAAAATAGCTCTGTCAACCAACCAACTAACAGACCCAATAAAAGCAAGCATTTTCAGGAATTTTAAAATCCCAAAAGCAAAATATTATTGAATACATCATTTCGGCATAGAAGAAAGCAAAGCCAACTTTAAATTTTCCCACACAACCCTGCCTAGTTAAAAATGAGTTTCATGCCCTCCTCCCCATGGAACAGGTCACCCTGTCCAGTTAGGAATCAGCTTTTTGTTTTGATAACAGTCCACGTCTTGACAACACCTGCAGAAGTGTCCTTGGCTCTCACAGTTGAAGATTGTAGCCTCCTCATTACCTCTCACCCTTCCCTCCCCCCAGTTCTCTTGCAAGTTGAACACTAGTCACATGAAACTTAAATGTTTTACAATCTTGACAAGCTCTATATCAATTAACCCACCAAATTACAAGCGTCACCAAGTTTTTATCACTTAGACTTCTGGAAAAAAAAACAGTTCTGGTGGCTTTTGGGGTCTTAGGGTAAGGGTACTTCCAAAGGAGGAGGGCAACAACTAAACAAAAACCCAACTCTCTGAGCCTCCGACAACGAACCAAAGTGGGAACCTCTTCCACCAGATCTTACCAGATGGGCAGAGACAACCAGGAGATGGCAGTATCATGAGCAAAGAAATTTCCCCTGCAAATATAAAGAAAGCTGATGTACCTTTGCTGGATTCTTCAAAGGCAGCCTTTATCAGAGACAGGATTTCAGTACTGTCCCCAATTCGTGCATAATAAAAACAGTCATGGCCTAGCGCATCAACCAAAGTAACATCAGCTCCATTTTTGAGCAAAACCTCTACAGCATCCTTACAGCCATATTCACAGCCCAACATCAGAGCGGTCCTGCAGGAGAAAGAAGAAAGCATGCAGATACAGTACATGCCGGTTGCCATGTCCCTGAATTGTGAACATGTGACCATGAGGTTGCTATGATAGTCCTAAGAGTGAAGATCACCTGAAAGCCACTTTTTTCAGTGCCATTGTAGCTTTGAGTGGTCACTAAACAATTCTTGTTTAGTGGAGGACTACCCTTATTCTAGTGTCAGCTGCTTGATTATTTCTGCTTGATCCCTCTTGCCAGTGGAAACATATTTGTGCTTTTATTCAGCAATGTACACTCAATGAAC
Source organism: Laticauda colubrina (assembly GCA_015471245.1). Taxonomy (NCBI): domain Eukaryota; kingdom Metazoa; phylum Chordata; class Lepidosauria; order Squamata; family Elapidae; genus Laticauda; species Laticauda colubrina. The sequence goes on along the minus strand of BLBF01000077.1, from coordinate 487,263 downwards.
GGATCCTCAGGAAAGGCTGGAATCTTGTTGTCTTGACAAACACATCCACAAAATGCACCACCAGGATTTAGCAAGGAAATCTGCCTAAATGCACAGCTCCCGTCACACTAAACAGCCTGGCCAATGTGTGTTTTCCAGATGTGCCTGGAGTTCTGTCATTTCCTCAGCCATTCCTGTTACCAAAGGGGCCAAAAAGGAATGAGCACATGCCTTGCATGGCTGTGATACAATTCCAGCTGTTTTTTATGGCAGACAGAGACAGGTTTTCATGTTATAACTACTAACCTTTCATAAATACATTTTCATTACTGTGTTTTCATAAATACAGTATTACCTCACAAAACTTTATGAGCATTTAGGAGGAAGAAATGCACAATGTACAAAGTTCAAGTTGTCACTTTAGCCCCAGTTTATTTTATGGAGTACCATGAAAATTGATGCCCTATGAAAGAAAATTTCAGTAGTATAATGGGGGTTGGGAGAGTGCTCCAGTGCCGCTGCTGCTTCCCCTCCCTTCCCCACTTCGGGAGCCGGGGGAGCTTGAAAGGGTGACCATGAAGGGAAAGCCAGCGGCAACGGTGGGAGTTGGGAGCTCAGCCTGGTCAACCAAAATCCAAAGGCTCCCCGCGCACCTCACTGGCGTATTTATTTATTTATTTATTTATTTATTAAGAAACTCCCTGTGGCCGCCCAACCCTCTCAGTTAAGCGGCCTACAGAAACACTGAAATCTGCAGAAATGTCAATGCCGTTCAAATACAAGAGATCCTCACAAACTCAACCAACTTGCCTGAGGCGGGGCCTCCTTCGCCAACTCCTGACCACACCCCTCCCTCTTTCCCTGATTGGCCTCCGAGATCAGGTGACTGTCCAGAAGGATGCAGAGGACGGGCTTTTCATACAGTTATTTTTTTAATTATATTAAGCACCTAGTTATTTACTTGTATCATTCATATGGCTTCCCAACTCAGACAATGTGACTCTAGGTAGTGTACAAAAATTGAAAAAAATCCAAACCAACAAATATAAAAAGAAACAACAGGTATCCTTAGAACCTACTAAAACCATCAGGGGTTACAGCAGAAATCAATTGTGACTGCTCAAATTGGGGGTTCTGCCCCTCCTGCCCCACAGGGCCAGGGAACAAGCCAGATCTTGACCGCCTGCTAAAGGCCTGGAGGGCTGATCAAGGCAGAAGTTGCCAGTGAGAAGACACTCCTCCTGGGCCCTGTAAGGTGGTCTTGATTCATGGCAGGAGTGTGTGGGACTGTCTAGTCAGATATGTTGTTCAGATATGCTTCCGGCCAGGTGATCCCCCAAATGCCCTAGTGATCTGCCATACAGGGCTTTAGTGGTGTAACTAACACCTTGGACTGTTCTCAGAAGCCCACTGAAAGCCAGTGCAAGTCACAGAATACAGGTGCAACATGGCTGTAACAAAAGATACCCCAAACTACCCACCTCAATGCATTTTGAACGAATTGTAGCTTCCAGATAGTCTTCAAGGGCAGTCCATGAATACAGTGTTGAATAGCCCACGAGGAGGTGAATGAGACATTAGTAGCTGAGAAGAGGGCCCCCATCCCAGGAACAGGCAGAAGTGGCACATATGATAGCGTACACAAAGACCCCTCTGGCCACAGTTGCCAGCTGCTCTTCAAACAGGAGCTATGATTCCAGGAGAACCTTCAAATTGGGCACCAAATTCAAGGCAGGCAAGGTGAGATCCGAGTCAAGGATGAAATATTTCTAGTTACAGAATCTATGGGGCCCAAAACTCATAATTTATTGGTCTCAGTAGGGTTTTACTACAGAAAAACTAACTCTTAACGTCTTCCAGAAGCATATAGATAAATTACCTATAGATAGATGACTTGCAAGAAGGTATCTTACCGATTTTGCTTATCTCGTGCATTAACTTCAGCACCTCTATCTAACAGAAACTGGCATATAGTTGGACGGCACATCTGAGTGGCCAGCACCAATGGTGTCCTTCCATCCTGGCAAAAGAACAAGAAACGTGGACTTCTGGGGAAGAAATGGCAGGCAGCATCATGAAAAGGGGAGCTGATGCCTGTGGCAGAATGAAGTACTGGCAAGTGCATCTGCTCTTTGATCATTCCTCCACAGACAAGGAGTGGCCTTGAGATCACCCACAATGCTCCACAAAGCTCACAGCCCTCTCCAGTGCGTTTAGAGCTCCAGGAAAAAAGTGACAACCATCTTGCTCAAAGCACAATTAGTGTCTTTGTAGCGTCACAAAATACACATCATATAATACCTCGTTCAGAAATTGTTTGTTAACTGCTTTTCAACTATGGGGAGTCTTTGTATTGACAGGTTTTATAGTGATGATTTTCCTTCAATCCTTAATTTAAAAAGTTTTAACTACAAGTTTAAGAACTTTTTTTTAAAGACTTTTTGGAAATAACAGAAAAAGCCAGGCTTTGATTTTAGAAAGTTGCAAGTGGAGGTAGGGTCCAGATAAATTTGAAATATGATTTTGAAATTCACTGTAAAGAATCCTTCCCATGGGAAAATGGTTTTGTTTTGAAAAATGTATAAAAGAAATGTATATCTCATTTCTTTAAAAAGGAGATATACAAGTAACAAATAAAGAAAGTGATCTAAAATTTTCTTATATTGGATTTACAAAATAGGCTTGTTAACATTTTGAAGAATTTTGTGAGCAGGAACAAAGAAACAATTAAAAGAAATCAAGTTTCACAACATTATTTGAAGGGACTGAAGATTAAAACTGCTAGAGGTAAAAGGAAAGAATATAATTTGGCTTATTTGATCAAGGTTAAATGTGTAAATTTTAACCTCAAGTAATCCTTCATGGATTTTTGCTGACATCAAGAGTGAAATGAGGTTTTATGGATTTATTTAGACAAAAGATGGAATAGAGGAAGAAAAGATCATTTGTTGTATTTAAGTTACAACAATTATACTTGTGATAAGGCAGAAGTCTCTTTTTCATTTACTTCATTCCTTTATCATATTCTTATTTCTTTCCGTTCTATTTTTTCTTGTCTATAAATCCTATTTTTTCTTATTCTTGTTTTTTCCCACTTGTATTTGGTATCTTGATACTCAACCTCTGTGAAACTCATCAAATTTGGTACTTGATGCATGTTGATATGAAAATTTTGTCCTGGTACTCATCGTTCATTTGGTACTCAATGCACAAGCTAGAACTTGTTAGTGTCAGTGGCCTTGTGTGACTCACTACATTATATTCCTTATAGGAAAAAAATGTTTGGTACTCATCATTTTTGGTACTCATTACACCTCCCAGAACCAAATAATGATGAGTACCAAGGTACCACTGTAATTGTACTGTTTCATAACATTTTATTTAAAAAGAAAGAAAAAGCACCAAGAACTTGGCCCATCCTGAACAAAGATTCTGAAAGAACTTACAGCATCTTTGGCATTCACCACGGCTCCATGGTCACATAGCAACTGTATGCTGGATGTACAATCCGACATTGCTTTGGGAAGCAAAACAACAGATGTTACTGGTGGAAAATTTAAGATTTAACTATTGGCAGATTATTCATTGGCTTCAGGATCTATGGAACAAGTATCTGGACTGTTTTTAATAATACTAATAATCTAATAGCCAATTTCTCAATCAGAATGCATCAGTTTCAAAGTACTGAGGTAATAAAAAAAAATTTCTTAAACAATTATCATCCATCTCTTGGTGAAACACTAGCAGCTTCTGCACTAATCTTTGACTTTTCCATGTTGTTTGTAGCTCTGCTAGTTTTCTCATTACATTAGGAATCCTGGTTGCCCACACTGCCTGTCCCTTACCTGCATCATGAAGAGCAGTCCGTCCCTGCAGATCCACATTTTCTGTTGAACAGTTGTACTGTAGAAGAAACAAGCGTACCGTATTACCGTTGAGATTTAATACCTTCAATATTTACCTTACATTTTAATAATAACAGAACCTAAACATGACAACACTTCAAGCAGTACTTCAAGTACATTTTCATTCAAAAATGTCACATGCATAGATCAGGAACACTCATTTAAAAGCCAGACTTATTATGTAACATCCTATACCTACTCTAATAATGTCTATAGGAACATTAGCAAATGAAGCGTTCTATAAAATCAGTCCACAAGCTCCACATGGTCTCTTGATCTACAGGGCTTCCTTTCAAAGCATCCCCCCCCCCCCCATGGATAGATTTGCTACACACAAAACCTGCATTAACCTCCACTGACCTTCTCAAAGAGAATCTTGCATATGCACAGAAAGTACCCCTACTATGCAAAGTTATTCAGCTTTTTTTGAAACCCCACTGGACATTTGATAACTATGATGCAAAGAAACAAAATTCCCTATCATGCTTTCTTTTCTACATAACATTTAACAATTTGTCAACTATTGAATACCTGCAGCAGTTTTTGCAGACAAAGTGCATGTCCATATTTTGCTGCTAAATGTAGAGCAGTCCTTCCTGAAGAGAAGAATTAACAAGGACATTCTAAACATAGCCAGAATATATATGCTATATACATAAGCAAAGAAATGCATATTCCCTCTCCCCAAACACCCAGAGATTTATACATATAAAGAAAACCCTGTGTAGCTTGCAATTGGTAAATTATATGGCTCAAGGAAAAGAAAGAAAACTGGGTTTTTTTCTCAATTTAAATTGATTTATAGTGCAGAATAAATAGTTCCACACTTTTCTCTCTCTCTCTCTCTCTCTCTCTCTCTCTCTCTCTCTCTCTCTCTCTCTCTCTCTCTCTCTCTCTCTCTCTCTCTCTCTCTCTCCCTCTCTCCCTCCCTCCCTCCCTCCCTCCCTCCCTCCCTCTCTCTCTCTCTCTCTTTTTGTCAATAAGATACTACAGTTCAAATCACAGGCCACAAAACAAGCACCATGGAACCCAACAGGCTTATAGGGCCAGATACACAATACATTAGTTGGGCTTTCAAAGCTGTTTAAGTAACAACATGTAATTGTTCTATTTTAAACAAGGAAATCATACCTGCTATATCAGTGGCGATAATGTCAACCCCATGAAGAAGAAGAGCATTCAGACAATCGAGGTTACCCTTTGAGGCTACAACATGGAATCTAAGTGAAACGGAAGGTTAAAAAAAGTAATGTCTTGAACACCTGCACAAGTTTATTCCGTAGAAGTAAGGTAAATTCTACTGAGTGTTCAAGAGAATTTGCTCCCAGTTCTAGAGCTGAAATTCTTCCAACATGTGAGTTGGAAAACATTTTAGAACAGGGGTATCAAACTCGATTTCACTGAGGACCACATCAGGGTCGTGTTTGACCTCAGAGGGATGGGGTGTGAGGGCGTGGCCAGCTTGACATCACTCATGCCTGTGGTGGCCCAAGCACTCTCCCAGTGAAAACCAGCTCCTGAGCTCTGTTTTCTGCTGCGACAGCCTCCTGCAACCCTCTGCTAGCAAAAATGGAGACCAGGAGGGCTGTGAGCTCCTATTTTTGCTGGCAGAGGCACAACAGGACAGTCCTTTGCTGTTTCCAGGGCGGCCCCGCAGGCAGATCTAAGCATCCTATGGGCTGGATTCTACCCCCAAGCCTTGAGTTGGACAACCCTGTTTTAGAAAAAAAAAATCCAAATAAATAACCTTCTAATGGCCCCTGGACTTTAGAATATGAGCTTCCTCAGCTCCAGCTAAAGTAAAACTAAATCCTGCACTTTATATAACCCACTAATATGTGCAACAACATGCTTGTAAAGCTCATGGTGTTGCTTAGATTGACTGATCGACCACAACAGATTAAGGAGGGGCATGTCTCTGAAGTGCGCAATGCCAACCAAGAGGTGGCCCTGTGAGACACTGCCCTGTTTACCGCAGGGGGCAGTGTTTACCCGCCCCCCCCACCAAGGCTTGATATTGTCAAGATAGGCTGTCCTCAAATCTAGGCTCACTTGCCCCAAAGGGTTCAAGAAAGCTTATGCAGGACATTCCAAGCAATCATCATTCTCATCCATTCAACTTCAGAGAGAAAGCCATTCTGCAGAGTCATTTACAGCTGATATTCTTCGGGTGTTAGAAGATTTGGAAATTAACAACATCTTTCCTTTTTTAAATGAGAATCTCAGGGGAGGCCCTGTAGGGCTGGCACAGGATGCCTAGGATACTGGGAGGGGGAGGGAGAGAAATCTGGAGGGACTGGCAAACCTCCTGCTGTGACTTTGGCTGTGGAGAGTCAGCAGGGAAGGTTGCAAAGGGGGTTATTGGGGCTCCCCATGGGTTGTAATCATGAGCTGAGCACCCGGATCAGGAATGAGGGTCTGCAGAGGTACTGCAAAGGCCAGAATCTCACACCTGGTCATACATTCCAATTTTCAGTTCTGCCATCGTTGAACAAATGGACATAAACTGAGAACTACCTATATATAATTTCATTAATTTTCTCCTTGATTACAATCTGAAATTCTTTTCATCCACAATATCATGTCAGGTATCCCTCGTTGCACAACTATATATCTCAGGTTTCTTTTTTCAGAAAAGTTTTCATATTGTGAAATAGGAGTTTGGCTTTAATAATAATAAAAAAAACATTTGAATTTCCACATGTTGTTTAAAGAGAAAGGTTTATAGAATGTTTGCAAAAGTGGTTCCCTCCCATGCTTCTCTAAATATTTTTAAATTTCAGAATTTCAAATAAAGCTGGTTATTCCAAAACACAATATGAGTTATAAAGATGAAATTCCCTTCCCAGCATAAAAACCTCAACAATTTTCCATTTATTTGAGAATTTTTCTACGGCATTTTTTTTAAGCGAAAAGGAGGTTTCCTAAGAAATAAACACTAAATCAAGTTTTTATTAAGGACGATTAGGAATAACATCCCTCTGGAAAATCTAGTTCAGATGAAGAGCTGCCCATACAGGTTTCCCCCAAAACTGCCAATGGTTGGGGGGATAGTTGCAATCAAACCTATCGTTCTACTTACGCAGATCTCCCTTCCAGATCCAGTTTTGTGGGGTTCACTCCTTTTTTAGCAAGGACAGACAAGATCTTCTCCACATCACCCCTTTCAGCTGCTTTCATCAAACGATCATCATATTTGTTCCAATCTGCAGTCAACTGTTTGAAAAATGCAAAAAAAATATAATCAGCATCAGTATTGGAAAATCTAGCAGGAATTCCAAAAAATATTTGTATTTTGTATAAAAATGGATGAGCTAAAAGAATTGTTGCTGCTCTGGCACACTGTAAATGGAGAAACCACTTAAAGAGTCAGATTGTAAGCACTTTTACAGGCAAATTCCCTGGAGGAAGTGTTACTCTGGTCTAAGAATATAAGGAATAACTCTACTCAATTACATTTTTAGCAGCCACTTTAAACTGATTACTTTAGTATCATTTCTTTTAGTACTATTTAGTATTATTTTTAGTATAGCTTCTTCTCCTCAAGCAAAATAGGCCAAAAAAGGAGATTTAACTGACTCTCAAAAGTCAAAAAATGCAAAAAGTCTTTCAGAGGGATGCAGCACTCTTGAAAATGCGAAGATATTGGTGTGTGATCACAGAACCATCAAATGTTTTGTTGCAAATAGTCATCAGGGCTGCAAGAAATGTGTAGAGAGAAAAAAAAAAACACACATTAACTGCCAAAGATTCACGAAGAATCAAACGTGAGGCTACTAGGAACTCATTATCCTCCAGTGGTGTCAAATGCCAGAACTGCAACCTACCTGGAGTGCCCAGAAGTACCAGGTGTTCAGTGCTCAGAGTCATGGCCAAGGTAGGGGAGGCTGAAACCCGGCCACCACTGAACAAGACACATAAGTTGAAATGGCAAGGCTGGGCCTAGAAATATCCGAAGACAGATTTTTCAAAGGTTTCATGGGCTGAAGAGATGAGAATGATCCTTGGTGGACCAGATGGAAGGTGGAGGTGGGGTACTGGTATGGGCTGGTATCACTAGAGATGACCGAGTTGGACTCAAAATCAACTCCCAAACCTGCTGCCACTTTTAGAAGAGACTTTTTCCACGCAGTGGTGCTGGATATGTCTGCATCTTTCAAGAAGCCCAGGCAGGACAAGGCTCCATTGCACGCGCCAACATACTCCACTGCGTGGCTGGCCAGTAAAGGCCTTGACGATGTCCGAATAATGACATGGGCCCCTTCCTCACCTGACTAACCCCAATTGGGAACTTGTGGGCCCTTCTGAAATGGGGGATTTACGGTGAAGGAAAACAGTCCACCTCTCTCAACGGTGTCTGGGAGGCTGTGGTTGCTGCTGCACAAAAAGTTGATCGTCAACAGACCAACAAACCATCCGACTCCATCAATGGAAGGTCATGACTGTCACTGAAAAGAAGGGTGGCTATATTGCTCACTGATTATCAGAAATGTTTATTGGTACATTCTGAACTGTTTGCTTATTATTCTCACTTTAACAGATGAAAACAAACAAGATTGGAACATTTTCATATTTCCTTTAGCCGCATAATAATTCCGCACACTAATAGTTGCCCAATAACTGTGCATAGTCTCCTAAGAAAGCCAAAACCTCACTTTTACTTTCTTAAGTGTTCAGGTTTGAGGTTTATTAACCGTCTGAATTGACCAAGAGCACTGAAGTTCTTCAATAGTAAAATTAATCCTCCAAGATACAACTTGCCTAATAACTGTGCACAGGCTGTATTATTTGGTTTTCAATCAGTCTTTTCCCCCCTCAAAATCTCCTCATCCTCCCCAGCTCTCATCGTTACCACAGACCGAAAAAACAGTATCTGTGTGTGATCCCACAGCTTCCCACATGAGAGCAACAGCATCTGAACCACAATTGAAGCTAATATCTTTCTCCTGTTCTCCAGACTCCTTGAAGATTAAGCTTCAAGGAAAAAAATAACCAGAGAATTTAGAGAGAGTCTGTCTCATCTAGCTGATGAGATAGAAACAAAAGGCATAAGCACCATAGACTCCATTCATCTTGCACAAAATGTGTTTGTTTTCTTCAGCCAATACTGCGGAAAGCATTGGATGAAAAGAAAAGCCGATGAGGACAGGAGCTACCAGAGCAGGCGACTTTTTTGAAGCAAGTGTGTTCACATTCATGCATCAAGGAAGAAGTATTGTCCAATTTGCATGGCAAGCCACCATTTACAAATCATTCTTCTAATTTCACTCATTTCCTCTTCCGTAACATAACTTCCCTTGTGGAAGGAGAACCTCAGAGGGCAGTTAAAATGAGAAGTACACAATTATAATTGCATCTTTCCCATCTCCACAATCCAATTTAAAGATGAACACCCGCAGTTGTTGTCTACATGGCTTCAACAAAATAGAAGGAGACCGCCATCTGTCTGTGTGCCAAGTCTCTTTAGACTCAGGCAAGAGCCTGCTCAACTTCCCCGGTCAAAATCAATGAGCAAAACAGATGCAGACATTTTAATTCATTATCCCACAACTAATGGTGGCCTTTATTGGACTTGGGTGGCCTGGGGTCCCTCTATCTCCCAGCTCTGTTGCTCTCTAAACTTTCTCCTCCTGGCTCTTTTCAAAGGTCTTTCCCGCTTGCCAAACAGACCTCATAACACCATTCAGATCCATTTGTATCCTTTCCAAGCTGAATCAAATCAAATGAAACCACCCTTTCAAAACCAGATCAGATACGGCAAGAGCATCACAAATATGAGACTGGAAGTCACAGCACCAAGGAAGTGATGGAAATGCAGCGTTGGATGAACCTTCCCAAAATGTCTTGCAGTTTGTCTTCCATTCCTTCCAAATTGCAGCCAGATCCTGAAATCAAACATTCAAAGAAACCAAGCATCTACAGGAAGTTACTTCCCAATCACTGCTTATCACAAAATGTGTCCTTTGCTCCAAAATGCCTCATTAGCTTTAAGCATGGACTAAACATTTGCAGCAAATACACAGCTGAATTGGACTGTGAAATCACTAACACAATCCTTCCAAGTTAGGGGAGTCCCAGCAAGGCAGGGACATTTTGAGTCCAAAAAAGATGTTATTTCAACCACCTCATATTATCTATATATTACAGACTGAAACACATATATTGGCTTCTACCAAAAATGCCTCTTTTCAATCCTAGGGAAATAAATGCTTCCTTTAGTGAACTTTACAACAGTTCATAAGTTGCAAAGTTAATGATTCAACTTTTTTTAAAAATTGCCAAAATGACATTAGAAAAATATTTTGGAGGGTTTGTCACAGTAACGATAACCATTTATAGTTGGAATGCATTTAAAAATTACACATTCTACAAATAACTGTCAATAAATATGTCAATAAATTCAAACTTTTTCTACACTAGATTATGTAAATTTATCCAGCATCTTTGATGTAAATGTAGTTGTAATTTAACCAATAACTGAAGAACATTATAATTATAAACAAGATCTTTACAACTGTGGAAGTCAACCAGAATTTAAAAGGGATCATACGTATTGGAACAAATTTAAAGTTGCACTGCCCAAAATTGCTTGGCTTATTATCAAACACATGATACCTACTCCGTTTTTAAGAGCACATGAAAACCAGCAACTCATCCTAGAGTCCCAAATCCGAGAAGCTGAGAGCAAACAATTCACCCACTACAGAACCAAAACAGCCCGCCTGAGCCCAAGGAGGCGACGCGATGTCATCTGGGCTTTTGCTGCCCTGCTGTAAGCATCCTGGCCATGCTTTCTTAGCTGGGATCCTCAGCCAGGCTCTCTTCATCCCCCGGATCTTCTTCAGTCCTCATGACTGAAAAGCCTCCAGAACTCTGCCAAGCCCAACAGTCTCCCCAGCATGTCCTGACAATTGCTTGGGCTGCCACTGCCTGGCACTGGGGAAGGAAACCTCCGTGGAGCGCCTGGCTTTGGTTTGCAGCCTTTGGGCAGTGGCACCAACTACTGCTGCAGCAATTCGGACATGGTAAGTTTTACCCAGGTCCAAAATATCCTGTAAACAATATGCAGACAGTCTCACACGGGTCCAGAGCTATTTTCTGATTCTCCTGGTACTTGATAGCAGGGTGATAGGAAAAAAATGGCTAATAATACATTCAGTGCATGCTCAACCAGTGAGTAATATGTCAGCTAATAAGAATGCACACGTTGCTGCCACCACAAGTGGGAGACATCCTCCCAAAACAGGGGAGGCCGTATCAGCCCCAATCAGCAGCTTTGAACAGGAGCGGCTCCAAGGGGAAGCCCCTGACTGGCTTGCTAAATACCAGCCAGATGGCCTGGCACATTGCAGCCTTCAGGCACAGCTGGTCCTTGACTTACAACCATTCGCTGCAGGGACCATTCAAATTACAACAGCACTGAACAAAGTGACTTAGGACAGTTGCAGAAGGCCCACCACGGTCAGGGGATCAACCTTCGGCTGCTTGGCACATTTAAGACGGTTGCAGTGTTCCGGGGTCCTGTGATCCCCTTTTGTGACCTACCGTCAAGCAAAGCCAAATCTGGGAAGCCAGATTCACTGAACAACCAGGTTACTAACTTAACTGCAATTCACTTAACAACTGTGGCAAGAAAGGTTGTAAAATGGGTCAAAACTCACTTAACAAGCATCTTACTTAGCAACACACAATTTGGGCTCAATTGTGGTCGTAAGTCAAGGACTACCTGTACAGTAACTTCCCCTTTGTGATCAAATGACATTTCACTATGTAACACAGGGGTGTCAAAGTCGCATTGTAATGGCAGCATCACGTGACGTGTCGTGACTTTTCCCTCCTTCACTAAACCGGGCATTGGCGTGGCCAGTGCTTGCTTGATGCATCTGGCCTGCAGGCTGAGAGTTTGACAGCCCTGATTGAACAGAAGGAATCTACAAGTCTATTTTGGAAAATCTTCTCAGAAGTTAACTTAGAAAGTGTACCAAGTACATTTGCCTTTTAAAAAATAGACGTTTTCATAGAAGTTTTCATTCACGAAAGAAAGGTTCAGCTAAATTCTGTTGCTGTTTTTCTATAGGTTTGTTGAAAAGGCTTCTGAAAATACTCAGTGTAAAAAAACGCAGGCGCCCTTCTCTCTCTCCTCTCTCTCTGGTGAACATCCACCTAACAGACATGCCATCTAAACTATATTAAATGGCTTGTAATTAGATTATCATGGAATACTTCAATAAGTGCTTTGCTGAAATTAAAATATGAAATGTCCAAAGAATCCCCACAACTTATTTAGGAAACTAGCAGTCAAACAATGAATAAGGTTAATCTGAGATTTGTTACTAGTAAATATTTACTATTGGAATAACTGCATTATTTATAGGATCAAATTGCTTTATCATCTGCTCTTGATGATGGGTGTTTATGTCAGACTGATTCGTCTCTCCTCTTTTCTGTCTTCAAAAAAAAGTTCCTCTTGTCAGATCAGCTGTCATTTGTTATCTTTTTCAAAGATCTGCAGATAGATGATATCTGATTGTCCTCTGAGCAGCCAGTAGCAGCTGTATTGATAGCTGAAGTGAGCTACATCTTGCAAAATAGGTTGTAGTATTACTTTTCTTGGAATGAAAATAGTTATTTCTAGTCAAAATTTAAGGTGCGCATTCTGTGATCTGCAGAATTAAAAGAATGGACTCTGTGAAGCAGGATAATTGAGAAATGAGAAAACTCCAGACTTTATCAATGGTCCTTACTATTGAGGGCACCCTGCTTCTCACTTTCTGCATTTGGAACAGTTCTGTGCTCTTTGCTTTTCTTTAGAAGTTTAGCAGCATCCTATCCTACTTCCTCTCATCTTTTTACCTTTCCTTTTAGTAACTGCGAATAAAAAAATAATGCATGTATAGACTCTCCACTGAAAAGTAAAATACACTTTAGGAAAGATGAACTTCAGAAAAGACTGGGACAGTCATTGGCTGCATTAAGCACACAACAGCCTTACACAATGGGAAAACCCAATCATAACTAAACCTTGTTCTTATCCATTGCACTCTACATATCAAAATACACTGCTCAAAAAAATAAAGGGAACACCTAAACAACACAATGTAACTCCAAGTCAGTCACACTTCTGTGAAATCAAACTGTCCACTTAGGTAGCAACACTGATTGACAATCAATTTCACACGCTGTTGTGCAAATGGAACAGACAACAGGTGGAAAGCAGAGGCAGGTAGCAAGACCTCCCCAAGAAAGGAGATGGTTCTGCAGGTGGTGACCACAGACCATGTCTCAGTCCCTAGGCTTTCTGGCTGATGGTTTGGTCACTTTTGAATGCTGGCAGTGCTTTTACTCCAGTGGTAGCATGAGACGGAGTCTACAACCCACACAAGTGGCTCAGGTAGTGCAGCTCATCCAGGATGGCACATCAATGCGAGCTGTGGCAAGAAGGTTTGTTGTGTCTGTCAGCGTAGTGTCCAGAGCATGGAGGCGCTACCAGGAGACAGGCCAGTACATCAGGAGACGTAGAGGAGGCCGTAGGAGGGTAACAACCCAGCATCAGGTCCATTACCTCCGCCTTTGTGCAAGGAGGGACAGGAGGAGCCCTGCCAGAGCCTTGCAAAAGAACCTCCAGCGGGCCACAAATGTGCATGTGGCTGCTCAAACGGTCAGAAACAGACCCCATGAGGGTGGTAGGAGGGCCTGACATCCACGGGGGGGGGGGGGTGTTGTGCTTACAGCCCAACACTGTGAAGGACGTTTGGCATTTGCCAGAGAACACCAAGATTGGCAAATTCGCCACTGGCATCTCGTGCTCTTCTCACAGATGAAAGTAGGTTCACATTGAGAACATGTGACAGAAGTGACAGGTCTGGAGACACCATGGAGAACGTTCTGTTGCCTGCAACATCCTCCAGCATGACCGGTTTGGCAGTGGGTCAGTAATGGTGTGGGGTGGCATTTCTTTAGGGGCCGCACAGTCCTCCATGTGCTCACCAGAGGTACCCTGACTGCCATTAGGTACCGAGATGAGATCCTCAGACCCCTTGTGAGACTATCTGCTGGTGCAGTTGGCCCTGGGGTCCTCCTAATGTATGGCAATGCTAGACCTCATGTGGCTGGAGTGTGTCAGCAGTTCCTGCAAGACAAAGGCATTGATGCTATGGACTGGCCTGCCTGTTCCCCAGACCTGAATCCAATTGAGCACATCTGGGACATCCTGTCTCGCTCCATCCATCAATGGCACGTTGCACCCCAGAGTGTCCAGGAGTTGGGGGATGCTTTAGTCCAGGTGTGGGAGGAGATCCCTCAGGAGACCATCCGCCACCTCATCAAGAGCATGCCCAGGCATTGTAGGGAGGTCATACAGGCACGTGGAGGCAACACACACTACTGAGCCTCATGTTGACTTGTTTAAGGACATTACATCAAAGTTGGATCAGCCTGTAGTGTTTTTTTCCACTTTAATTTTGAGTGTAACTCCAAATCCATTCATCCATGGGTTGCTCAATTTGATTTCCATTGATAATTTTTGTGTGATTTTGTTGCCAGCACATTCAACTATGTAATGAACAAAGTATTTAACAAGAATATTTCATTCATTCAGATCTAGGATGTCTTATTTTTGTGTTCCCTTTATTTTTTTGAGCAGTGTAGTAGATCCCACGAACTCCAGTTAACTTTTGTGTTTTTTCCTAAGGGGAATAGAGTTCAGATCAAACTTAGCATATCAACTAACAAAGAAAGGAACAACTGGGAACCAAGGATATAAAGAGGAATTAAAGTTGTTGCCAGGAATATTCCATCCAAAAATTTTCAGAGCTCATGGATGTTATCTCAGAGCCTCTTTTTGCATTATTTTAAAAATATGGAGAATGAAGTGTCAGGTAATTGGAGAAGGGCAAATTATGTTCCTGTCTTCAAATAATGAAAAAGAAAATGACTAATTATAGGCTGGTCAGTTTGACATCAATAACCAAGAGGACTTTACAACAGATTACATTATCATTTTCTCAGAGAGATAATTTGGCAAGACCCAACATGGGTTTATCAAGAACAGATCATGGCAAACCAACCTGCTGCTGTTCCTCTTTGACAAGAGTGTCCAGTTTACTAACCGTAGAAATACAGTGGATATCGTGTACTTTAATTTCAGCAAAACATTCAAAAGTCACCCATGACAACCTATCATAGAATATTGCAAAAAAGGACTGTTTATGCTACCATTAGAGGATACAGACCTGATTAAACAAATGTAATCCATAAGTGTGTGTCAATAGCTCCTGATCAAGCTGGAAGAAAGTTCCAGGGGTATAATATTAAGCGCTTATCTAGGTCCTGGTGTCAGTGTGCCAGGGAAATTCCATTCCTGTCAGTAACTCCAAGACACACACCTTCTCAAAGTCCTTGTATTAGAACAATACTTGGCACATACTGGGGAAACCCAGAACTAAATTTTCCCAGCTTCCCCACAAAGT
Source organism: Laticauda colubrina (assembly GCA_015471245.1). Classification (NCBI taxonomy): domain Eukaryota; kingdom Metazoa; phylum Chordata; class Lepidosauria; order Squamata; family Elapidae; genus Laticauda; species Laticauda colubrina. Next base: position 471,911 of record BLBF01000077.1, on the reverse strand, counting down.
CCCAAGCTACAACCCATCCCTTGTTCCTTCATCACCACATCACATGCACTAATCCCAAAGTAAGTTTTAATTCTTTCTGCGCCACACTCTGTAACCTTGAACTATCAAAATAATATAATTTGACTTCTAAGAGCTACTCAATTAACATCACCCCCTCTCACTTTCAACTATGCGGCAGCGATTAATTCCATCGCTGGGCTATTTGTTGTATTTCTAAAGACTTGGATAAAAGAATAGAAAAGGTGAGTACCAATTTTACAGATAACAAAAAGATAGAGTGGATAGAAGGGATGGTAGAAAACAGGACTGACCCAGCTAGTTTTGTGTCCCAGGTGGGAATAGAACTCAGTTTCCCAGCTTCTAGCCTGATGTCTTAACAATTACACCAAACTAGTTCTCAAAGGGCCTTACAAGAATCCAAAAACACAAGTAAAAATGCAATTAAAATCAGTCTCATTATATTGTTCAGTTACAGGTTAAGACTTGGTTTTGCAGTCTCCGTCCTGAGTATTAAAAGAGTAGTTCCCAACATACTTCTTTGCGGGATGATTCCACAGTCTGGGAGCCACACAGGAGAGGATCTTCTTCTCATTGGCAAAGGAAGAGTTTCTGGCAATGGGGTCGTCTTTGGAAGGGCCTCTTCTGCTGGTCCAAGTAAATGGACAGCTTCCTGGGAGGCCATGGGGTCACACAGGGCTTTCAAGCTGAAGACCAGCATCTTCAATCAGAGCCAGCAACCTCTGCCAATCTCTCAGCCTAGGAACTACATGATCCCTGCTTCTTGCACCAATCTGGTCATCATCTTTTGCACCAAATGCAACTTTGGCTGCTTTTCAAGAGAAGTCCTATTGCAGTTGTTGACAGAACTCTGTGGGACAGCACCAATCAATGATCAAGGGGATGAGCATGAGTCCCCCACAGCACCTTTACATTCTGGGTATGTCCCAATAGGAATGGATGGAATCCCTGCCAAAGTATCTTCCCGCTTCAACTCTACCAGACAACCTGGAAGGACACCACAGTTGATGATAGGAAAAGCAGTGAAAAGCTCCAGAACTAACAGAGCTGCACTGTGGTGGACTACAGTGAAGAAGCAATTTCTTAGGAAAGAGGGAGCACATTCCAAGGCAAGGTGGAGACCACATAACACAGCCTGGAGCTGGAGAGGAGACAGAGGAAATGGGCTAAGATAGCCACTCCCTAAGAATCTCATTAGGCTGAGATAGCAAAGGTTTAGTCTTCCATTGGGTATGAACAAATAAAAACTGAAGCTTGGTTGTATTGCTCTCATTCTTGGACTGGGCCTTGAGATGCACTCCCATCATCTACTTTCCAATGTAGATCTTCCATTAAGTGAACAAAACAGTCTCAAGATCATTTCCCAGATGTACCCCTAATTGAAATGTATCCAGATGATCAGATTTAGAGATATAATGATATATCCAGAAAAAAAAATCAAAATTAAGTAGAGATGGTACAAAATATTCTGGAAGGATGGCAAAGGTTGCTCCACTTAAGTGAGTAGTTTGATTTGTCATGCCTGGCATGTATCATTTTTTCAGCAAACCTACTTTACCATGCTAGAAAAGTTATAAAAGCATCCCTCACACATAAATATTCTCTTTTATGTACAGAAAAGAAGGGATCAAAAGCAACCGACACATACTGACCTGTTGATAGCGTTTTCCATTTATTATTTGACTCTTTTTTTAAGGATGTGCTTGCCAATTTCATAACTTTGCCATTGAGAAAAAAATGTTATGAACAAGGAAAGTATTGCTATTTTATACAAAACAAAACTGAAGCCAATTAGAGATGGCGTAAGAGCAGAATGCATTCCCATGAGCCTAAAGAGCTTCACATATTTCAGGAAAAGGGAGTTAGAAGTTAGGCAATTCTGTATACCGGAAAAATTACAATTTATTTCCAAAAACGACACTCCCTCCAAACACACACCAGATAACACACCCACTCACTCTGAGAAACAAGAAAAATTAAATCCAGTTGATATTTACACACCATCACTTGTAATTATATGAAAACCTTTTTGCTTATAAGTCAAAATACAAATGGAGACACTCCTTTAAGAAGATGATTACTGGCAAATGGAATTGGAAGTGTGTGTTTTGCCCAACTGAGAAAGTTTTCTGCTAGTCAAAGGCAACTAATCCGGTTTCCGGTCTTACTTGATAAAACTGAACCTTCTATGCAAACGATCAAAATAAAATGTATTTCCTTGTTTGTTTCCTAATTTTTCCCATATAACTTTCATTTAAAATGGGGTGTGTGTTAAGGTTTACACCCTATTCTAATTATCTTGATTCCTGGTTATTCTCTCCTGATTCTGAAGTTTAGAAGAGATTTAGGGTATCAACTAGTCCAACCCATTGCCCAGCAGAATGGAATAACTCACTGCAGCCAGAACCATTACTACCAATTCGCTGCTGCTAAATTGCCACAGGACATCTCCATGCAGCCAACTCGCCACAGGGAGAACTCACCATGGGCAGCCAGAGGGCTCAGAACCACTGCTGATGCCACAGCCACTCCAGGGTCAAAGCCGCCACCGATGCAGCTGCTGTGTGAGTTCAGTGAAGCAGCAGTTCCGCATCAGCAGGAACAGTGGGTGTGAAAATGGGATGCCCCGGCCTCCACTGCTTCCCTGCTGACCACCACAACTGCATTGCCACCGACCCTGGCCTCTTCCCCTTGCAGCCTAGCGTGGCGGCAGCGATGATGGGTGTGAAAATGGGAAGCCCATGGCTACCATCTCCCCCTTGTCCATCCCGCCCTGCGGTCTGCCCACCTGCTTGCTCACCCACCTGGCTCTCCCTCCACCTGCCTGCGGCAAGTTGGCCATGAGGAATTGTCATGGGGTGACTTAGTGATGGTGACTTGGCAGAGGCAAGTTGGTGGTGGTGAGCTGGCCACAGAGAGTTGTCCCAAGCCACTGCACGGGATAGGAATAGACAGGATAGGAATAGCCAGTCAAGAAGGCCTCTCTTTAAACCTCTTCAGCAAAGGACAGTGCACTACCTCCTTGCCTGTTACTGAATAGTAGTAAAACTTATTTCCTGAAGTCCAAGTGAAATTTCCTTTCTTACAGTAGAAGATAGAAAGACATCCTGCACATGGATTAGAGAACAAATGCACACGTACAGTGCCATCAAGAGAGTCAAAGAATTGCAATGGAAGTGGGCTGGTCACATAGCAAGAAGAACTGAGGGTAGGTGGACCAAGGCAGTCATAGAATGGGGGATCAGAAGTGTCCACAAAGGAAACCTGAAACAAGATGGAGAGATGACATCAGCAAGTATTTGCAGGCCCAACTAGCAAAAGCTCAGGACCGATTTAGACAACGGCTAAAATGATGATGAATAACCCATTGTTCATCTTTTCCTGTCTTTTGGAATCAAGAAAACATGGTGTGGGAGTCGGAATGGATTTCCAGAGAAAACAAAATTGCAGATTACAGGACCCAGGAGTACCACTCAGGTGACCCAGTGGACACAGATAAACCTCCAAGTGCTTCAAGCACCCTCTAAAAGGATGCAGATGACCAGCTGTCTGCAAAGAGTATAAACCCTCCCATTCCCCACCGTCCTGTCAGAGCTGAAGAAGATTCTGGGACGAGAAGCAAAAAGTCTTCAAAAGAAAAGACAGGAAATTCTAGTTGCCTCCTGAAAAAAAAGCACCTTCGGGACAACCAGGACCTGGAGGATGGAGAGTCTCTACAGACTTGAATCAAGAAAACAATTTTCCCTATTTCCTCCATCTTCCTTCAATGCAACTGTTGAGAGGTAGGAGGCTTAAAGCCTCCCACCCCCCACCCCCACCCCGCCAACGAATGGCTTCACTCACTTGCTAAACCCCAGACTGAAATAATGGGCCATCCTGATACAGCCTTTTAAGGGTTAAGCCTTTCTGATTCATGGTGTTCAGCTCTTCATCTGGGAGGGACAAAATTTTGACATTCTTGAACAGAACTCTAGAACAGCAGGTTTTAGAATAAGCCTCCTTTACACCCTATAATTAATAGACAAGCCTTAACTCATTTAACCACTAATTAATTATGCAACTCTATGTTGGAAAACTGAACACCTTCTATGAAGTATTATTACTGGATAAATTAGTGGATAAACATGTACTTTTTGTATTAAAAGAAGTAAACAACCAGTAAGGCTACCTCTTTTAAAGGAACTAATTATTCACAGAAGAGTCTTTGAAGCTATTTCAAAGCACCTATGGCCAAAAACTCCTTGAAAAAATGAGCTTGTGATTTATTCAAGGCATTATTGTGCTGATTAAATGGACACACCTTTTGTTCATCTTACAAGCAAACAAATTCTATTCTTTCTCATACAATTGATAAATTCATTCCCAAATATACCAGAATATTACAGAATTTTGAATTAGAGTCATAGTTTGGCCACATTCAGAACCAGACTTAAACTGTGACATAACTGATTAAAAACATATAACCACATACACAAAAGTACTATTTTCCCAAACTGAACAGAAACATTTCAAAGGAAATTTAATATAATCATCAATCATAATTACATGTAATCCTCACATAATGATGGCAACTGGGGCATTATGTGATCAACATTTGCAACCTTCTGATGGTTTCCCCACTGACTTTGTAGCAAATCACGATCACAGATAAGGCAGGATACTCCATAAGAATATAAGGACAAGTCACAATTACCATTTGTTCAATTGCTAAATAACTGTTGGTCATTAAAAACAGGACCACTTGTAGTTCACTTTTCCTATATTGTTTTTGTTGGCATTTTTTAATTCCAGAAAATCTACAATATCTAGCATTTACAGGCCATTCACTAGATTCTAGATAGTACTTTAAAAGTATAAAAGAAGCACGTTTTATGCACAAAAAGTAGCATAACTTAAAATATGATTTCACGCATCTTATCAGACAATACAAGACAATCTATGATACAACACACACAGTAGGGACTAAAAGAATAAACCTGGGTGCAAATATTACTTTACAAGTGTAGTACAGAACCTCTTTGCAAGATTACATCTTTCAGATAGCTATTTCAATAAAATAAGCAATTTTATATCAACAAGAAAAAGTTCAATGTCTTTGCTGGGATATTCTTTTTACAGAATCATGGAATGTATCAGTTGGAAAAAAGTTCATCCACCAGTTTGCAAGGATTCTTCAATCTTTCTCACATGCATTATCAAACCACTTTTCCCGGGTCTCTATGTATTTGTTTTTTCCTACTCAGGAAGCCCCACACTTGAAAGTGGACTGGCTGGAATGTTCAAACATATGGTCAATTTGAATTGTGATTTTGTCCTTTAAGGTATTAGTCAATTTTCCTACATTGGTGCTATTTGACTACTGCAATGTGCTCTACATGGGGCTGCCCTTGAAGAACATCCAGAAGCTCCAACTGGTGCAAAATGCAGCGGCCTGCATGGTTTTGTGCAGACCCCGGTGTGCACATGCACTCTTGCGGGAGCTGCATTGGTTGCAGATTTGCTTCCGGGTGCAATATAGTTGCTGGTTGTCACCTTTAAGCTCTTCATGGCTTGGGACCGGGTCTCATCCCCAAGGGAGATACATCCGGTGAGACCCAGAAGAAGGGCCTTCTCCATGGTGGCTCCCTCTCTCTGGAACATCCTCCCCCAGAGATTAGAATGGCCCCCTCTTCTGGAAGGCACTGAAGACCTGGTTCTGCCAGCGGGCCTGGGGAACCCAAAGCGGGATGGAGCCCATCAAATGGCTCGTGTGACCTGCTGTCATTGGGGTGGGGTGGGAGTGATTTTTTTATTTATTTTTTCCAGATTTTGTTTTATTGTACTTTATTGATTTATTTTATTCCTTTTTTTTCGTTTTTATTGTCTTTTTATTTTAAATATGGTTTTACATTCTGTAAGCCAACTTGAGTTGCCATGGGCGAATTGGTGGCAATATAAATCCAATAAATAAATAAATAAATAAATAAATAAATAAATAAATAAATAAAT